>JAYESA010000007.1:45072411-45173218 GCA_036927795.1 Iris macrosiphon
GTATGATAACATGCCCAGCAAGCCTGCAATAAGATAGGAATACTAGGTCTCATCCACTCTAACTTTATCATTAAATTTTTGCATCCTGCTTGATTATTATTATTTTTTCCTTCATGCTTTTCTAATTATTCTATCTTCTTCAGAAATATGGACGTACCCAGTGGACACGCAACTGATGGGGTTAACCAAGCAACAGACCCCTCGCAAGATGTCCAAAGGACCCCTACCACCCCGAGAGACCAGTCCCCGAGAAGGACACTGGTCTATCCAACAATCCCGTACCTTCATCAGAATCCTACCCAGGAAGCAACACCAGCCCAGCAAGAAGGGCAGGCTTTCCAGGCACCGACACCGCAGGCGAAGACACCTTTGCCTCCACCTCCACCCCTTCCAGCCTTGATGCCACAACTAGAGGGACAGCCTCAAATGTTCCAATTCTTCCAAGCCATGATGCAGGCACAGTGGTATCAGACTGAAACCCTGAGGCAGAGCTTGATGACAGCTCTGGAGAGGACATCTGCCTCAGCACCAGCACCTGTCCAACCAGCTGGCACTGTCTGAGGCTTTCGTCAGATTGGTCCGGGAATCTTTTTGGGCAGCAAAACTCCGGAGGAGATCTTAGATTGGGTCTCCAATACGGAGATGCTGCTAGAGGGTTCACAGCTTCACCCCGACTTATGGATGACCGCAGTGAGGGCCCAACTCAAAGGCAACGCCCATCACTGGTGGGATTCCATAAAATGCAGCGTCGGCAAGACCCAGACTTGGAAGCAATTCTTGGAATACTTCAATGCAAAGTACTTTCCAACCACGGTCAGAAATGCTCTATACTCCCAGTTCCTGCACCTGGAACAAGAAAATATGACCGTCGACGCCTATAACACAGAATTCAGTCGACTTAGTCGATTTGGTGCCATTCTGATACCTAACGAGCTGGAGAAGGCCATAAGGTTCCATCACGGCCTTACCTTCGAGCTGCAGAGGTATAGTACTACGCAGTCGAGGATCTCCTATGAGGAGGTTCTTTCAGAGGCGAGGATTCAGGAGGCCATTGGCCGAGGAGCAAGGCGCTCTAACCTAACCATGTCGGCCAAAAACCAGTCGGAGCAGGAGGACCAATCCGTCGTTCGGGAATGCAAACACAGTAAAAGATGGGGCCATATTAGCACAAGGAGCTTCCGACTTGTCACTATTGTGCAAGAAGGGACATTATGTCAGAGACTGCAGGAAGAAGAATGGACTATGCATGATATGTGGAGCAAGTCAACATATGGCCAGAGACTGCCCACAACGCAAAGAAGCAGCACAGAACGGGCAAAGACCAACAGCACCAGCCCAAAGGATGCTACCCTCAGCTGGAGGTCAACGTCCCCCAGCATCTGGAGGATTTCAGAGGGGACCACCTTGGCCACACAGGAGACTCAGTTCAACCAAGCCAGACAGCAGACCAGAGGGCAAAGGCACGGACAGGCCTTTGTACTAGCAGCAGTAGCGGAAGAACCGGAAGGTAATGTAAACACCCTAAATTTTTTCAGATTTTTAAAATTAATTTATGGATTTAATATGCAATTTACATAGGACATGTAGTGAGTTTATAATTTTTAATTGCCAATAAACAACATTAAAATATAATGAAAATATGATTTTATGGTGTAAAATAGAAAACCGGACTTAGGGTAATTTTCTGGGATTTTATTGGGCATCAGACCTATTTTTAAAAGCCTAAAAACTATTTTCCTAAATTAATTAATTAATATTAATATTATTATTATTATTATTTCTATTACTGTTATTATTTATTTTATTTTTGGGCCCGGCCTGGCCCAGTGGGCCGAGCCCATTAAGCAGCCAGCCCAGCCGTTAACGGGTCGGGCGGGTCGGCCAGACCGGATCCGCGCCCGACCCGGAACCCGAAACTCCATCTTCCCCACGAATTCCCCCCCCCCCCCCCCCCCGCGGAATCCGGCCGCGTTCTCCGGCCACGACGCCGGAGAACCGCCCCGCTCTCCCCACGACCCCCTCGGCCCCGCAGTTCCCGGCACCACCTCCCCCGGCCGAGCCCTCCCCAGTCCCCCTATAAATAGCTCCTCCTCCGCCTCCTTTCCCCCGAACCCACCTTGCCCTAGCTAGCTCCGGCCGACCTCCTCCCTAACTCGCCGACCCAGCGCCGCCCGCCGAGAGCCGCCCTCTCCAGCTCCTCTTCCTCCCCCTCCCCAGGCGGACCCGACCCCGATCCCAACTCCTTCCCGCTGCTCGAGCTGCCGGCCGACCCCCTCGACGCCGCCGGAGACCTCGCCGTCCGCCGCCAGCACCGCCCTGAGTCGCCTCGACCGTCGGCCAGTCCCCCAGAGCCTCGGACACGGCGGCAGTGCGAGGACACAGCCCCAACCCTAGTCGGACACAGCCCAGGACACGTGTCCAGGACACGGTTCGGACACGGAAATCCCGATTTTTCGGGTCCCTTCAGGTACTCATAACTTCTTGCTCGTAACCCCGATTTCGATTCCGTAAATTTCTATGCGAAGCCTGTATGACCCTCTCGGTGTCCGGATAAACTGTTCGGGGCATCGCGTCCTGTGGTGATCGCACACCGCGATCCAAAAACAGGAAAAACCCAGGCCCGGTTTTACCCCGGAACTGAGTACGCCCCGCCAAACGGGACGACTTGGTCGTGCGCAGTCTTCACAGATACGTGTGCCTCGTCGATACGGACATGTGGGATTTCGCGGAAGCTGATTCGGATGTGCGTGCACACCGGAATCAACACGTATCCGCGGACATCGCTCCGTATCCGTCTTTTCTGTAATTCACCCTAACTTCGTGCACACACGTCGGATCGAGACGAAACTTGCGCTATCGGACTCGTATCGATACGCTGGTCCTGTGGGTCAAGTTTGGTCCGATTCTGAGAACGTTGACGAAATCGCGTGTCGTGGGCCCCACAAGCCCCGCTCGACGGGCGATTTCGTGATCGGGTCATCGGAATTCAAATCTGAAAGTTCCGTTGGGTTCGTATCAGTGTTCCTGACCTGTTGACACTAAGTTTGGGGAATTTGGAGACCTTTGACCCTGACGCGTTTTTCGGTGCAAAGCGGGCCCACCGGTGGACCCCGTTTTGGCCCAAAATTATCGTTTCTGCCCTTGTCTCCAAATTGGACCCAAGGACAGGCGATCCTAGCTGTTTGACACCTTCTGAGCATGATGGTACTGTTTATTTCAGCTTACGGAGACATCTCTGGAAATTTCCGAAACCAGGACCTTAGTGGAATTCAAACATCAGGCAAGTGCACCTTGCCAAACTTGCAGTCATTATTTTCATATTTTCTGTAAAAATACTCTGCTGGATTTCTTGTGCAATTTCATATAAACTGATTTAAACTGCTTAACCTAGGGAACGTATGACGTACCTAGTGTCGGATCATAGTCGGGTGCCAACACCGTACGCGGTGTTGGGTTCGTCATTTAGAGATGGATTTACGATAACCTTTACTCTTGTACTTGACCTATCAAGTACCCTACAACCCAGGACACTTGACACTATGCATGGACAGAATCTTCCTGAGATATTCATGGTGATTCTGTATAGGATACAGGACTTGACAGAGATATGTTATTATAGACATTATGACTTGTTGCATTAGTTATAATCCCGCTAACATGGACATGAGACGTTATGGTCATGGCTTGCGTGATTACATTGGGTGGGGAGAGACACACAGGCTACAGGCTATTCTATATATATATCTACTATTATTGTGAGGTTGTAGACTCTCCAGCAGAGCTAGACCCTTTACGTGTTATTACTGCTACCGGCTCCCCGACACAGAGCTTGTAGCGGTCTCAGCCTGAGTACTAGTGTTGCTCTCATTTGCATATCACATAGATGGTTACTTAGTTTACCCTGCTGTTCATTTATTTATTGCACTGCTTATTATTTGGCTTATTTTTATCTTGTGCCTTGCTTTGTCCACTGAGGACCTGGAATGGATTATGTCCCCAAGTTTAGCTGAGGAGCAGTATCCCGAGATATACGGGACAGGAGCTGAAGCTATTGCTGGAGCTGAACCGAACACTGAAGACGAGGTGACTGCCGAGGACTTCTCCTGAGTGCTTGTTCCAGTACTCAGTATTTATTTCATGTTTACATCTTTTGTTCCTGGCCTATAGAGCCATTTTATTTCAGACTATAGTCGGATTGTTGCTCCGACTGACTTGCTGTGATGATGTTGCTACTTATTTCCATTTGATTATACAGTTTATTTCTTTATCTTCATGGATGAGATTAGTGTGACTTGTGTAGTAGACCTTATTTACAGCTTAAGTACGCCCTGATGGCTCCATTAAAATTGGGTTATCCATCGGTGCGTGCTGCTGGCCATTGCCACGCATCTCCAGTCCCTCGGCATTTTGGGACTGGGGCGTGACATGGTTTTTGTGGTGGCCCATGCAGGTCATAACTAAATTGTTCGGTTTCAACTTAGGGACCGGACAGGCCTGCAATAAGATAGGTTATAGGATCTCATCCATATATTTAATCATTTTTGAACTCTATGTCGAATTCAATTAAATTGCTTGAACTGCATCCTGTTTGATTCCTCTGTGCGTTCTCATTGTTTTCTTTTGATGTAGAGAAATGGATCCCAGACGTGGTGACGAGACCCCCTTGGAAACACCGACTGAAGCAGGGTTTACCTGCGAAGCTGGAACGACGCCGGATACCAGAGGACAATCCTCTCAAAGCAACCAAACTGGCCAGCCAAGTTCCAGATTCAGGCGTGATGACATCCCGCCTCCTCCCCAGTTCCCTCCTATGATGCCTGTCTTTCCCCCAGGGCAGGCAATGGATGGCCAGCAAATGTTCCAGATGTTCTACGCCATGATGCAGGCACAACAACAGATTCAACAGGAGACCCAACGCCGAGAGACCGAGAACCCAAGGAACAGCCTAGTCGCAGCATTGGAGCATGCACCAAATAGGCGGCCAGCGACGGGATCTATTACGGATTTCCGTCAACTCAAGCCCCGTACCTTCTCGGGCAAGGAAGGACCAACTGAAGTGCATGAATGGCTTACAAACACACAGCATCAGTTGGAGGCCGCTGAACTACCAAGGGACAAATGGATGACTGCCGTCAGGATGCAACTGACGGACAACGCGCATCATTGGTGGCTGTCCGAAGAAAGAAGGCTCGGACATGATCAGGTTACCTGGGAGGAGTTCTCCAGACTCTTCCAGGAAATGTACATCCCTGCTGTGGCTCGGTCAGAACTCCGAGACAGATTCAACCGCCTGATCCAGGGCAATATGACGGTGGAGGAATATAACGTCGAATTCATTCGCCTGAGCCGCTTCTCCCCTTCGCTAATTCCTACCGAAGAGGAAAAGGCGGAGAAGTTCTTTGATGGGCTCAGGTTCGAGCTTCAGAAGTTAATCGGATCGGTCGCGCCCACCTCTTACACCGACGTCCTAGCTGCAGCACGTCGGCTGGAGCGCGTTACTCGGAGGGAATCAAGCCTGAAACGTCCCTTCTCCTCAGCACCGTCCAAGTCATCACCAGGGGAATCTGCTAAACGTCCCCAGAAGAGCCCGCCTCTAAGAGCAGCAACTAAGAACCTGCCTACTTGCCACTACTGCAGCAAGGTAGGACATATTGAAAAGGAATGTCGACGCAAGCTGGGACTCTGCCTGGTTTGCGGATCTGGACAACACTTCTCAAAGGACTGCTCGGAACGTCGAGAGGGAGTTCCGAATCGACCAGCTCCACCTGCAGCTCTTCCAGCTGGGGGAGCAACACAGACAGGGCCTGGAGGAGCCAGGCCACCTCTACCACCTCAGGCAGCACTGTTCCAACAAGCTCGTCAGCAAAGGGGTCCCGCTCAGGGACGAGGTCAGGCATATGCACTAGCAGTCACTGAGGAAGCTACTGCAGGCGAAGTGATAGCAGGTACCATATTAGTAGCTTCAATTCCTGCTGTAGCATTATTTGATTCTGGAGCTTTGCATTCATTTATTGCTGCTAGCTTCGTAGCCACACATAGAATAGCTACCGCACCTCTCTCGAAGATGAAGAGAATCCTAACGGGAGGTAGAATTATCCCGGTTAGTGATACTTGTAGATCATGTTCGGTAGTAGTCTGTGGCCGAGAGATGCGAGCCCAATTTCTGATCTTTTCTATGCCTGATTACGATGTTGTACTTGGTATGGACTGGTTAAGTCAGTACCATGCGACACTGGATTGCCGGCTTGGAAAAGTGATATTTAGACCCCCTAGCCTTCCTGAGTTTGAATTTCTACGAGGAGCTGTAGAACAAGGGGTCCAGCCAACTCTTAGGGTATTGACTGTAGAAGAAGATTCAAGTTACCCAAGAGTCATAACGAAATTTGTGGATGTATTTCCCGACGACCTTCCAGGTTTACCACCTGATCGGGAGATAGAATTCACAATAGACCTAACTCCAGGAGCCGAACCTATCACCTCATCGGTATATCGGCTAGCACCTAAGGAGTTAGTGGAGCTGAAAACACAAGTTGACGACCTTCTGGAGAAAGGATTTATCTGGCCCAGTGTTTCACCATGGGGAGCACCTATACTTTTTGTACCCAAGAAGGACAGATCTGTACGGCTGTGCATTGATTACCGAGCCCTTAATGCTGTAACTATTAAGAACCGGTACCCATTACCACGCATTGATGATTTGTTTGACCAGTTGAGTGGTGCTAAGGTATTCTCCAAGATTGACCTTAGATCCGGTTATCATCAGATTAGGGTGAAGAAAGAAGATATCCCAAAGACGGCCTTCAGAACTAAGTATGGGCATTATGAGTTCCTAGTTATGCCGTTTGGTTTAACCAACGCACCTGCTGTATTTATGAGTTTGATGAACGGGGTCTTCCATCAGTACTTGGATAAGTTTGTGGTGGTGTTCATTGATGATATCCTAATCTACTCTAAGAACCACGAAGAGCACGAGGAACACCTTAGAATTGTGCTAGAAACCTTGAGGAGGGAGAAGCTGTATGCCAAACTCAGCAAATGTGAGTTCTGTATGGAC
The DNA here is from genome assembly GCA_036927795.1 of Iris macrosiphon. Lineage (NCBI taxonomy): Eukaryota > Viridiplantae > Streptophyta > Magnoliopsida > Asparagales > Iridaceae > Iris > Iris macrosiphon. Next base: position 45,079,466 of record JAYESA010000007.1, read on the forward strand.
AAGGTGCCATTCTTAGGGCATATTATCTCGGGTGAAGGACTGTCTGTGGACCCAGAGAAAGTCACTGCTATAGAAACCTGGCCTACGCCTACCTCTGTTGCGGAAGTGAGAAGTTTTCTTGGACTTGCTGGGTATTACCGGCGGTTCGTAGAAAATTTTTCAAGAATCGCAGAGCCGATGACTAAGCTGACACGGAAGGATCAGGAGTTCATATGGACGGAAGAATGCCAGAATGCCTTTGAAGAATTGAAGAGGCGTCTAACAACAGCACCAGTCTTGACTCTTCCCTCAGGGTCAGGAGGTTTTGTTGTATATAGTGATGCGTCCGGTAGTGGACTAGGTTGTGTCTTGATGCAACATGGCAAGGTTATCGCTTATGCATCGAGGCAGCTGAAGGTCCACGAGAAGAACTACCCAACGCACGACCTGGAGCTAGCTGCAGTTATTTTTGCATTGAAGATCTGGAGACATTATCTGTATGGAGAAAAGGTCAAGATATTCACTGATCATAAGAGCTTGAAGTATGTTTATACACAGAAGGAGCTCAACATGAGGCAAAGGCGTTGGCTTGAGTTGATGGTGGACTTTGACATCGATCTGCAGTACCACCCGGGGAAAGCAAATGTTGTAGCCGACGCCCTCAGCAAAAAACCCTCGGCTTATTTCTTAACAGAGCAGCCTCAGTTATTACAAGACTTACAAGATCTTCAGATAGAGGTTGTTCTACCTGGACAAAATGGGTTGCTGGCTAACCTCGAAGTGAAGTCATCGCTAGTGGAGAGAATCAAGGAAGCTTTGCCTAATGATGCCAGATTCCGAAGGCTGAGAGAAAGAACAGAAGCAGGCTTGCAGACGGGACTTCGCATCCACGAGGACGGAACATTAAGGTGCAGAAATCGCCTATGTGTTCCAAATGGAGAATTAAGGCAGGAGTTGATGACAGAAGCCCATAGCACCATATACTCGGTTCATCCAGGAGGAACCAAGATGTACCGGGACTTGAGACAATATTACTGGTGGCATAGAATGAAAAGGGAGATTGCCCGCTTTGTGGCGAAATGCTTAGTCTGCCAGCAGGTGAAGGCCGAGCACCAGAGGACTGCAGGTATGTTGCAGCCACTTCCCATCCCTGAATGGAAGTGGGAGCATATTACCATGGACTTTGTCACTGGGTTTCCAAGAAGCCCTAGTGGTAAGGATGCAGTATGGGTCATCGTGGATCGGCTCACTAAGTCGGCTCACTTCTTGCCGTTCAGAGTCGGACAATCCACAGAAGTACTAGCCGACATGTATATGCATCAGATCGTAAAATTATATGGAGTGCCGGTTAGTATCGTATCAGATCGAGACTCAAGATTTACATCTCACTTCTGGCGAAGCATGCAAGAGAGTCTCGGCACCAGGCTCAAGTTCAGTACTGCCTATCATCCTCAGACAGACGGACAGTCAGAGCGCACAATTCAGATCCTAGAAGATATGCTGCGATCTTGTATACTGGACTTCGGAGGATCTTGGGAAGATCATCTGCACTTAGTGGAGTTCTCCTACAACAACAGCTATCAGGCAAGCATTCAGATGGCACCTTTCGAGGCGTTGTACGGAAGGAAGTGCAGATCTCCAATATGCTGGAGCGACGTTGGCGAACGTCAAATACTGGGTCCAGAGTTGGTAACGGAGACAGTGGAGAAAGTAAAGCAGATTCAGAACCATCTCCGTGCAGCCCAGGATAGACAGAAGCATTGGGCAGATGTACACCGACGACCCCTGGAGTTCAAGGAAGGAGAGCATGTATTTTTGAGGATCTCGCCCACTAGAGGTACTATCAGATTCGACAGCAGAGGCAAGTTAAGCCCAAGGTACATTGGGCCATTTGATATCTTGGAGCGCATTGGTGAGGTAGCTTACCGTCTTGCATTACCTCCATCCTTAGAGGGAGTGCATGACGTATTCCACGTCTCACAATTGAGGAGATATGTGACGGACCCAGGTCATATAGTTGATCATTCTGAGATCTCGGTGGGACCTAGCCTGAGATACGAAGAGCAGCCAGTGGGTATACTCGACACCAGCGAGAAGACACTGCGTGGACAGACAATCAGGCTGGTTCGAGTAGCTTGGAAGCAGCACTCTCCAGGCGAATCGACCTGGGAGCGAGAAGATGTTATGCGGCAGCGTTATCCGCACTTATTTGCAGAATCAGGTAACCTAAGCATTTTAATTCTGTAAATCTTGCCTTTATAGTTTATCCTTCGATTGCGAGGACGCAATCCTCTTAAGGGGGGTAGATTGTAAACACCCTAAATTTTTTCAGATTTTTAAAATCAATTTATGGATTTAATATGCAATTTACATAGGACATGTAGTGAGTTTATAATTTTTAATTGCCAATAAACAACATTAAAATGTAATGAAAATATGATTTTATGGTGTAAAATAGAAAACCGGACTTAGGATAATTTTCTGGGATTTTATTGGGCATCAGACCTATTTTTAAAAGCCTAAAAACTATTTTCCTAAATTAATTAATTAATATTATTATTATTATTATTTCTATTACTGTTATTATTTATTTTATTTTTGGGCCCGGCCCGGCCCAGTGGGCCGAGCCCATTAAGCAGCCAGCCCAGCCGTTAACGGGTCGGGCGGGTCGGCCAGACCGGATCCGCGCCCGACCCGGAACCCGAAACTCCATCTTCCCCACGAATTCCCCCCCCCCCCCCCCGCGGAATCCGGCCGCGTTCTCCGGCCACGACGCCGGAGAACCGCCCCGCTCTCCCCACGACCCCCTCGGCCCCGCAGTTCCCGGCACCACCTCCCCCGGCCGAGCCCTCCCCAGTCCCCCTATAAATAGCTCCTCCTCCGCCTCCTTTCCCCCGAACCCACCTTGCCCTAGCTAGCTCCGGCCGACCTCCTCCCTAACTCGCCGACCCAGCGCCGCCCGCCGAGAGCCGCCCTCTCCAGCTCCTCTTCCTCCCCCTCCCCAGGCGGACCCGACCCCGATCCCAACTCCTTTCCGCTGCTCGAGCTGCCGGCTGACCCCCTCGACGTCGTCGGAGACCTCGCCGTCCGCCGCCAGCACCGCCCCGAGTCGCCTCGACCGTCGGCCAGTCCCCCAGAGCCTCGGACACGGCGGCAGTGCGAGGACACAGCCCCAACCCTAGTCGGACACAGCCCAGGACACGTGTCCAGGACACGGTTCGGACACGGAAACCCCAGTTTTTCGGGTCCCTTCAGGTACTCATAACTTCCTGCTCGTAACCCCGATTTCGATTTCGTAAATTTCTACGCGAAGCCTGTATGACCCTCTCGGTGTCCGGACAAACTGTTCGGGGCATCGCGTCCTGTGGTGATCGCACACCGCGATCCAAAAACAGGAAAAACTCAGGCCCGGTTTCACCCCGCAACTGAGTACGCCCCGCCAAACGGGACGACTTGGTCGCGCGCGGTCTTCACAGATACGTGTGCCTCGTCGATACGGACGTGTGGGATTTCACGAAAGCTGATTCGGATGTGCGTGCACACCGAAATCAACGCGTATCCGCGGACATCGCTCCGTATCCGCCTTTTCTGTAATTCACCCTAACTTTGTGCACACACGTCGGATCGAGACGAAACTTGCGCCATCGGACTCGTATCGATATGCTGGTCTTGTGGGTCAAGTTTGGTCCGATTCTGAGAACGTTGACAAAATCGCGTGTCGTGGGCCCCACAGGCCCCGCTCGACGGGCGATTTCGTGATCGGCTCATCGGAATTCAAATCTGAAAGTTCCGTTGGGTTCGTATCAGCGTTCCTGACCTGTTGACACTAAGTTTGAGGAATTTGGAGACCTTTGACCCTGACGCATTTTTCGGTGCAAAGCGGGCCCACCGGTGGACCCCGTTTTGGCCCAAAATTACCGTTTCTGCCCTTGTCTCCAAATTGGACCCAAGGACAGGCGATCCTAGCTGTTTGACACCTTCTGAGCGTGATGGTACTGTTTATTTCCGCTTACGGAGACATCTCTAGAAATTTCCGAAACCAGGACCTTAGTGGAATTCAAACATCAGGCAAGTGCACCTTGCCAAACTTGCAGTCATTATTTTTATATTTTCTGTAAAAATACTCTGCTGGATTTCTTGTACAATTTCATATAAACTGATTTAAACTGCTTAACCTAGGGAACGTATGATGTACCTAGTGTCCGATCATAGTCGGGTGCCAACACCGTACGCGGTGTTGGGTTCGTCATTTAGAGATGGATTTACGATAACCTTTACTCTTGTACTTGACCTATCAAGTACCCTACAACCCAGGACACTTGACACTATGCATGGACATAATCTTCCTAAGATATTCATGGTGATTCTGTATAGGATACAGGACTTGACAGAGATATGTTATTATAGACATTATGACTTGTTGCATTAGTTATAATCCCGCTAACATGGACATGAGACGTTATGGTCATGGCTTGCGTGATTACATTGGGTGGGGAGAGACACACAGGCTACAGGCTGTTCTATATATATATCTACTATTATTGTGAGGTTGTAGACTCTCCAGCAGAGCTAGACCCTTTACGTGTTATTACTGCTACCGGCTCCCCGACACAGAGCTTGTAGCGGTCTCAGCCTGAGTACTAGTGTTGCTCTCATTTGCATATCACATAGATGGTTACTTAGTTTACCCTGCTGTTCATTTATTTATTGCACTGCTTATTATTTGGCTTGTTTTTATCTTGTGCCTTGCTTTGTCCACTGAGGACCTGGAATGGATTATGTCCCCAGGTTTAGCTGAGGAGCAGTATCCCGAGATATACGGGACAGGAGCTGAAGCTATTGCTGGAGCTGAACCGAACACCGAAGACGAGGTGACTGCCGAGGACTTCTCCTGAGTGCTTGTTCCAGTACTCAGTATTTATTTCATGTTTACATCTTTTGTTCCTGGCCTATAGAGCCAGTTTATTTCAGACTATAGTCGGATTGTTGCTCCGACTGACTTGCTGTGATGATGTTGCTACTTATTTCCATTTGATTATACAGTTTATTTCTTTATCTTCATGGATGAGATTAGTGTGACTTGTGTAGTAGACCTTATTTACAGCTTAAGTACGCCCTGATGGCTCTATTAAAATTGGGTTATCCATCGGTGCGTGCTGCTGGCCATTGCCACGCATCTCCAGTCCCTCGGCATTTTGGGACTGGGGCGTGACAGGTAAAACTATTACAGGTACCATTTTAGTTGCGTCATTACCTGCAACTGCATTATTTGATTCTGGCGCCACACTATCTTTCATATCTAGTAGTTTTATAGCCATGCACAAAATAGCTACTTTTCTACTGCCTAAGTGCTGGAAGATTCTTACCGGAGGAGGCATCGTACCGATTACCAACACTATTAAAATGTGCTCGGTAGTCGTGTATAGTAGAGAGATAAGAGCACGATTCTTGGTACTTTCAATGCCAAACTTCGACGTTGTCTTAGGCATGGACTGGTTAAGCCAGTACAATGCTATACTAGACTGCCGGAAGGGTAGTGTTATTTTTAGACCACCAGGTCACCCGGAGTTCGAGTACATACGGGGCACCATCGAGCAAGGAGTAGGCCAGACACCTAGAGCTTACATGGCAATGGAGACAGCTCCCCCAGCAATTATTGTAGAATTCGAAGATGTATTTCCGGAGGAATTGCCAGGCCTACCGCCTGACAGAGAAGTGGAGTTCACTATTGAGTTAGTACCCGGAGCTGCACCAGTATTTTCAAATGTGTACCGGTTGGCGAAGAAGGAGCTAGACGAGTTGAAGCTACAACTAGAAGAATTACAGATCAAGGGATTTGTTCGTCCTAGTGCATCACCCTGGGGAGCACCAGTGTTATTTGTACCAAAGAAGGATGGAATATACCGTATGTGCATTGATTATAGAGCCCTTAATACTTTGACAATCAAAAACAAGTACCCCCTGCCACGGATTGATGATCTGTTCGACCAACTGACAGGAGTATTGGTGTTCTCAAAGATAGATTTAAGATCAGGCTATCATCAGATAAAAGTACGGAGAGAAGACATTCCAAAGACAGCATTCAGGACTCGTTATGGTCACTACGAGTTCCTGGTGATGCCTTTTGGACTGACAAATACACCTGCCGTATTTATGAACCTGATGAACAGAGTCTTCCACCAATATCTGGACCAGTTCATGATAGTTTTCATCGACGACATCTTGGTATATTCGAAGAGCCACGAGGAGCACGAAGAACACTTGAGACTGGTGTTAGAGACGCTAAGGGGTGAGAGTCTTTATGCAAAGCTGAGAAAATACAATTTTTTTCTTGATCATGTCACTTTTTTTGGATATGTTATCACAGGAGATGGTATTTCGGTAGACCCAGCGAAGATTTCATCCATAGAGACATGGCCAACCCCTACCAACATCTCATAGGTGAGGAGTTTTCTAGGACTTGTCGGATATTATCGGAGGTTCGTAGAGAACTTTGCAAGGATCGCAGAGCTGATAACCCGTTTGACCCAAAAGGAGCAGGAGTTTATCTGGTCAGAGGAGTGTCAGATAGCTTTCGATGAGCTAAAAAAGCGTCTGACTATGGCTCCCATCTTGACTATACCTTCTGGATCCGGAGGATTCGTAATATATAGCGATGCATCTGAAAAAGGATTAGGTTATGTCTTGATGCAACATGGGAAGGTTGTAGCCTATGCCTCTAGACAACTGAGGACCCATGAGAAGAACTATCCCACGCATGATCTGGAGCTTGCCGCAGTCATCTTTGCCCTGAAGCTTTGGAGACACTATCTATACGGCGAACGAGTGGAGATATTCACTGATCACAAGAGCCTGAAGTACGTCTACACCGAGAAGGACTTGAACTTGAGACAAAGGCGCTGGCTTGAAGTGATGACAGACTTCGAGATTGATCTGCAGTACCATCCCGGAAAGGCTAATGTAGTAGCTGATGCTCTAAGCAGAAGATCCATGGCATTCTTTCTGATCACCTAACAAGATCTATTAAGAGATTTAGAACAGTTGGGTATAAAGGTCATTATGCCAGAAATTGACGGCCAATTGTCAAATTACCAGTTGCAATCAATATTGGTCGATAGAATCAAGGCTGCCCTGCCAACAGATGCTAGATTCCAGAGACTTCGACAAAGGATCGAGGCCGGAATATAGACAGGATTGCATATACACGAAGATGGGACTTTAAGATGTGGAGAACGTCTTTATGTTCCAAATGGAGAACTTCGTGAAGAGCTGATGTCAGAAGCGCACAGCTCAACATACTCTATCCATCCAGGTGGCACAAAGATGTACAAAGATCTGAGATAATACTATTTGTGGCATGGAATAAAGAAAGAAATAGCCCGCTTTGTGGCAAAATGCCTAGTGTGTTAACCAGTTAAGGCTGAACATCAGAGATTCGCAGGTCTACTTCAACCACTCCTAATACCTGAGTAAAAATGGGAGCATATCACTATAGACTTCGATATGGGCTTCCCAAGAAGTTCCAGTGGTCATAATGCTGTATGGGTGATCGTAGATCGACTCACCAAGGCTGCTCACTTTTTACCCTTCAGAGTTGGACAATCTACAGAAGTCTTGGCAGACATGTATATGAAGGAGATCGTACGTCTGCACGGGGTACCAGTCAGTATAGTGTCTGACAGGGATACGAGTTTTACCTCTTACTTTTGGCGAAGTATGCAAAAAAGTCTTGGTACCCGCCTAAAGTTCAGTATATCGTATCACTCGCAGACAGATGGACAGTCCGAGCGTACCATTCAGACACTGAAAGATATGCTGAGAGCATACATGCTTGATTTCAGTAGATCATGGAAAGATTATTTGCATTTGGTAGAGTTTTCCTACAACAATAGCTATCAAGCGAGCATTCAAATGGCTCCCTTTGAAGCATTATATGGTAGGAAATATCGTTCCCCAATATGTTGGAGCGATGTAGGCGAAAGGTAGATCCTAGGACCAGAATTGGTCGTTCGTACGGTAGAGAAGGTAAAGAAGATCCAAGGGCACCTGCGAGCAGCACAGGACAGACAAAAGCACTGGGCAAACGTACATCGACGACCTCTAGAATTCCAAGTTGGAGAGCATGTGTTTTTAAATATCTCACCTACCCGAGGAACTATCAGATTTGGAGAAAGAGAAAAACTGAGTTCGAGGTACATCGGACCATTCGATGTATTGGAACGCATCAGAGAAGTTGCCTACAAACTAGCCTTACCCCAAACATTAGAAGGAGTACATGACATCTTCCACGTATCTCAGCTAAGAAGGTACATTCCAGATCTGAGTCATGTGCTAGACCAGTCAGAGATCACTGTCGGCCCGAGTTTATCGTACCAGGAGGAGCCCGTAAAGATCCTAGACAGAAGCGAGAAGGTATTGCGAGGTCAGACTATCCCTCTAGTTCGTATTGCATGGAGACATCATGTCCCAGGCGAGTCAACCTGGGAACGAGAAGAGGATATTCGACAACGTTTTTCCCATCTATTCGAAGGCCTGGGTATGTCCTAATATTTCAAATCAATCTATAGCTTTCAATATATGTCTGTTTTAATTTCGAGAACGAAATACTCTAAGGAGGGTAGATTGTAAACTCCCTCGACCAGATTTCAGCATTAGATAGTAAATTAGGATTATTTTTAACAAATTAGGATTTATTTACAGCATTTTAAATTTATTTATGCAATATCTTTAGATTAGTACACCTGTCCATCACATCAATATTTAGAGCATTACACTGACTGTTATCCCCAAATAAAGTTCACATACCTCTCCTAGACATGCCAGTCTACTATTCTGAACTTTGTGCAACTCACAAATACGCTGGCATGAGTCTCGTTTTAGTCGCACAAATATCGTTACAAATTTTCGTATTAATTTTTAATTAATTTTCAGACCTGTACCCTTGTCTGTTCTAATAGAAATTAGAGGCCCAACAGGAACCTGTTTTGCCCAAACTAAATTACGTTATTATTCTACTTTGAGTATACTACGTCTAGTATACTTGCACTGCACAAAATTTTGGTCCTACCTATTTTTAAATAATTAGAAAACGTCGTGCACATTAATTTTTGATTAATTAATACGGTGACCCGTATCGCCCAAAACCAGGTCCAGCCCCTGCCCAGACTCATCCCCACACACTCAAGACCCTCACTGAATACCCCCCCCCCCTCAGTTATGTGCATTTTATCGCCCTCAGGAATGAGGTATTTTTCTCAAACAATTTTGTAATTGTATAATTTCCCAATTTAATAGGGCTTCTGTGCAAATTATGAAATTGTAGGGTTTTATCTGCAAAATTGCATGTGCGAGGTGTCAACCTCCCATTGGAGGGTGATTCTCAACCGTACATTCCAAATTGGGTCCCAATTCAATGTATTTTTAAACCTAAAATATCTAATAAAATATCTAGATATTTTAAATAAAAAATTACCTAAATACCCCCCCAACCCTAACCCTAAAACCTATATATACACCCCCCCTCTCTTCCGAACTCCACTCCCACCCTTACCTTAGCTCCCCCACCTCCGGCCTCTACCCCACCGCCTCGCCCCTCCCTCAGCTCCCTCCGACCACCGTGCCACCGCCCTAGCCGACGCCACACGCCGCCGGCAGCCCTCGCTGCACCATCCCCCTCCTCCACACCAACACTGCACCCCACCACCCCGACCTCCCTAGCCACCCCCACAGCCACCTCAGACCACCGCCACCGCCACCATTCCCTTCACCGTCGCCTCCTCCACCGAACCACCACTGCACCACCGCCCCACGACCGCCGCAACCACCGCCACCACTGCCCACAGAGCCCCCCCGACTTTCCCCAACCACAGCAACCCGAGCCCTCGACTCCCTTAAACCACCACCCCCGGCCACCATTGACCTCCGCCACCACCACTACCACCTTCACCACGACCTCCTCCACCGTGCCACCGCCCTGCACCGCCGCCTCCGCCGTCGCCTCCGCCGCTGCAGCTGCCACAGCTGCCGCTGCTACTGCTACTGTTGCAGCGGCTGACCGTGCCGTCGACCCGCCGGACCTCCGCATCCCCCGGCGACGACGACGACGTGGGCCGCCCCCTGACACGTCAGGTATCCCACCCCCCCCCCCTCTGAATACGTATATATATATATATATATATATATATATATATATATATATATATATAATATATAATTATATATTATATTTATTATATATAATTATTAAATATGTAAATATATACAATATATATAATATATTATTATATACTAAAATACGTATATATATATATCTGTATTTTTATTTTATATATATATATATCTATATATTAATATATATTATGTATTATTATATATAATTATATATATTATATACTATTATACATATATATATACTAATATATTATATATGTACCTATATTATTATTATTGTATAATATATATATTATTTATATATATATATATGTATATATATATATATATATATATATGTATATATATATATATATATATATGTATATATATATATATATATATATATATATATATATATATATATATATATATATATATATATATATATGTATTTATTATATACAGTATATATATAATTATATTATAATATATATACTATTTATATATATGTATCTATATACTATATTATGTATATATATATGTATACTATATTATATTAATATATATATATATATATATATATATATATATATATATATATATATATATATATATATACTATTAATATAAATATATATACTATATGCTATTAAATATATATATGTATATACTATATATGTATATATATATATATTATAATATACTATTAAATATATAAATATGTATATACTATATTAAGTATATATATATATATATATACTATTATATATTATATATAATATATATATATTATTATCATTATACTATTTAATATATGTATATATATATATGAATATATTGTTATATATATCTATATATAAATAAAATATATGTATTTTATTATATATATATATACTATTACTTTATACTTATAATATATATATATATATATATATATATATATATATATATATATATATATATACCTTATAATACAAAAATAAATACTTATGTTTTATATATATATATATATATATATATATATATATATATATATATATATATATATATATATATATATATATATATATATATATATATATATATATATATATATTTATTTATTTATTTATTTATTTATATATTTATATTATGTATATAAATAATATATATTTATATGCTTTAAATATGTATTATATATATTATTTATGTCCTAATTGAATATATATATATATATTATGTCTTATATATATATATATATATATATATATATATATATATATATATATAAGTATAAATATATACTATACTATAAATATATAAGGTACGCATTTATTAAATATTAATTCACGAACTCCTGTACGTCTTGAACAGAGTGCACCTACAACGCAGTTAGTGACCCCAGGTCACAGGACCCCTCAGACACAACTGCAGGAACAGGTTTTTGGCACGCCCAGCTTGAGGACGTAGGCAAGTATACCTTACCAAGTTTTACTGTTTAATCATTAAACTGTTGTATGTATTCTGCTTCAACTTCCATATAACTGTGTGTGTCCGAGATTGCCTCGGGTACCGTCAACGAATACGTTGACATGTAGTGTAACTGACTTAGACTTTAGCAGACTTACCTGCAATTGCGAGGGTATTCTAATATCCTCCTAGACCCTGACACTTGTACACGCAACACGATTGTAGTTCATAATGGGATGCGAGTTTGTGTACTCGATTAGCTACCGGTGCGTGTGACGTGCATCACGGCTTAGCACGAAATCAAAAATATTTAGGAAAGTTATGACTTGGCATATAGCTACGTGGTTTGCACGTTGTGGATTCGACTTGTATAACCTCATTGGACGGGAAAGACAACTAGTAGGCGTATGGGACACCCAACTTCTTTATTGCAGATACCGCACTCTTCGGAGTGATACGGACGTTATATACTTTGCAGATACCACATCCCTTAGAGTGTTGGACGTTATATATATATATATATACAGATACCTCATTCTTCGGAATGATGGACGTTGCAGATACCACACTCTAAAGGATGTTGGACGATATGCCTACGCCTACCCATACGTACCAAGGTTGTCTTTACATTACATTCACTTAGATGGTTATCTCATATTTTATTTATTTATTCAGTATTTATATATGGCATATTTTTATGTATCTTGTTATGTCCCACTGAGGACCTGGTTCCCTTCCAGATCTAGATGAGGCGTACTACTCCACAGTGTACGGTCCCGGACAGAAGACGAGGTACACAACTAAGGAGGAGCTAGAGGTGCTACCATCAGAGTCTCCCTGATCTTTAGTAGTATGTTCATCTAGAGCTGAAGCCTCTTACTCAGATAGACGATGCTCTAGTCTTATTATATTTTCGCACTTTTATCTTTATCTTTTGTAGTGGGTTTGTTCCTACCAAACATATCTGATTTGTACTATGACATTTCAGACTCAGCACTTATATATTTCAGCACTATTTCAGTACACCTTATTATTTTGTGGATGAGATTAGACTTTACTTGTTATCTTCTAGTGTTAAACCTGTTAGTACTTTAGGACAGCGTAGCACGTCTCTTTGGGTCCATTAAATTGGGTAATCCCTTAGTGACGTGTCAGCTGGCCAATGCCACGTGGCCTGGTTCCGTATATTTTTGGGACTGGGGTGTGACAGTGCACGACAAGCATAGAGAATATTATATAGATCTTTTATCTTGTCCATGAACTATCTGATATACCCGCATACTTATATATGCTTGAAATTTCAGTCATCGAATTTCTCACAGACTTTAAGAAAGCAAATACCAGAAGATGCAACTTCTTGACGATTAACAAAAAATTTATCTTGCTCCGCCAATAGTGATAATTGGAACCGTTTAGATTTATCGTGTGCACTGGTTTAGCATCCATCTTTTCTACTCGGTTTAACTGGCAACTCCTGACACCTGGCAACCTATGCTCTGACACAAATATGTAAACCATAGCTTTGATACCACTAGATGGGAATGAAACATGGAAGTCGTTCCCCCAAACCGATAGGACCTGGCAAGGATCGAAGAAAATAGAATTTTTTTTTAATACTTTTACGTGAAAAATCCTGATAGAGAAAACCACGGAACGATCAGAGTCCAACCAAAAAAAGCTCTACTAATGGAATAAAGGAAATACATCCGACTCTCTTACAAACTCCTCCACCAATCCGCACCACACACTTCAATCAGGTGAAAACATATTAAAATGAGTACAAAGAAGATTACCGAAAAATAGATTATGAGGAAGAACCGATGAATCCTTAAAACGGTCTCTCTTCGAAAAAACCACTAAAACTTCGAATCTCTCTTCCTCTCTCTAGAAAGTTGCAACTTTGAGAGAACTCTCTATTTTTATCAACTATTGATAGATTAGGGTTAGGAAATACATATTTAAAGTTTCCTAATTCCGAAGAGATCTTGACTGTTAATCACAATCCAACAGTATAAATAAAACATTAAAATTCGACCTTCAATCCGACACCGATATACCGACGATATATACTGGTAGTATAGTATTCTGACGGTATATTAAAAATTATCCATTTCAAATCAGGACTGTTATGGAACAAACTACTATTAGACCAGTATATCGATGGTACACCGGTAGCCGGTATACTGCTGACTGAATTTTTCAACTTGTCTAATACACGCTCAAATCGAGCCACCTTTGTTGCCTTCGACTTTTCGATATTCTCCGACATACGAATGTCGCTCGTCGCGCTCCGGAGTGTTCTCCACTCATCGTCGCGCTCCGGAGTGTTCTCCACTCATGCTGGAAACTCCATCCAACACCAACATATAACAACAGCAGTTACTCGGATTAATCGATTTGATAACATGAACGAGGTGAGTTGAATGACAAAAATCTTGCTTAATCATATAAACAGAAATCTTAAATGACCATCATATATACAATGCGATCAATGTGCTCTTTGTAAACCAACAGAAGACTAAATATTACCAAAACAATGAGTTATGGAATACATCACACATCCCCATCCCGAATTGTTGAATTCAATAAGATCAATATATCTTCAGTGAAGAACAACCACTTACAGTTTGCATGACAATACCTTACCATTTTTTTAGATAAATGAACTCATACGTAAATAGAAAGTTTGCAAGAAAATGCTAGAGGGAATCCTCTTTTCGATTATTAATGGAGCATAATGTACAAAGACCAGTGAATAAAACTGATAAAGCATCAGGAAAACTGAGCAGCTGGGTGTAAAAACTCCAACATAGGACATGTAGTAAAAACCAAGTAGATTATAACATTAAGTATTGTTGATAAATCAAGTATAAAAAAAATAGATGGCACGAACACAAAAATAAAATTGAACAATCGCAAATACAAGAGATTTAAGGTGTAAACCCTAAACAGGAAAAACTACCGACATGACAAAAATAATTCACAATTGTGAAGAAGAGTACAACAAATCATTTATGGACTATTCATAACCTCTCAATAAATAGAATTAAGGAAAAAAGTATTATTAATCCTAAGAAGCAAACTAGGATTGCTAATCACAATACCGGATGTAATTAAAGACATCCCAACACTAAGTATCTGAAACCGAACCTTTAATCAACAAAAGTGTGGCAACTTCACTGCAATGTTCTTTCTGTCATAAAACTTTTCCTTCTTTCAGCCCAAAAACCACACTGAAAAAAAAAAGCCAAGATTTCAGAAACCAGCAACAAACAAGACCCTTAAACCTTATGTGCTCTAGGCATCTAGGACTACTTCGCAACTAGCAACATTTTGCAAGCTTCTGAGTAAGGGTGCCAAAGAACTGTTGTGTCAGAAATTTGCCAGTACAAGATCATCGCCTCTCCTATTTCACTTTGAGCCTGCCATCGGTGATCCGGTATGCTTGTTCTCCAAATACACACAACATTATAATCAGAGGTAATAAGAATAACTGCATTATTCACTGCTGCAAGCAGGTCGAGAGAATCTATTTCATCTGTCATCTAAAATATAGATAAACAAACAATACATGAAATTGGAAAGCACCTATTAATCACTTGATAGAAAGCCATATTTCCCAGCCAGGTAACGAAGATACCAAAACTAAAAGATTTTGACATCCTAACATGGTAACTTGGATTAGATAAGAAATCAACTATCGCATGCTACCCGCATAAAGGTGATCAGAGTCGATAGAATGTACACTTTCCAAAAATAAATTCAATTGCAAACACGATAACAAGATGATTTTGCAATAAGGAAAAAGCAAGAATTGCTTCAAAGTTCATTCGACATGGCTGCCTTCCAAAGACTTCCAAATGCCAGAACACTCCTCTCTGTCTTCTTTGGGTTGTTCATCGAGAAGAGTCCAAAATTGCGTTGAGTTGGGAGTGTGCATGAGGTCTAGCGTCAAGTCACTACCACCTTAGTCTTGGAACTGGTTCCAGTACTCATCAAGTATCTGAGTTGGTGCTTGAGATGCCCACGTTGTGCCATCCGCGGTCAGAACAGCTGCCTAGCAAAGAGAGAGGCACGGTTTTCAGCAATGAGCTCCCGGAGGGCAGCACTGGATCTGGAGGAGAGCTCCGGTGTGGAGATCCAAGGAGTCACCTTTGATGACAGAAGAGAGAGAGCACGGCCAGGAGAGGTTGGTGGTAGGAACGGGAAATGGCTACCGATAAGTGAGTTTTCTGTACCAAGAATAAGACCAGTGTGAAAGTCAAGTAACATACTAGCAACAAATTTAAATTTAAAGTGAATTCTCGCAGCATTCCTTACTACTAACTCGTAAAGAGCATGAAAAGGCATTATGGAAGATTCCTGGACTTCCTTACTACACAATGGACTTTCTTGGTGTTTAATAAACATTGGATGGCTATGATTTGTTTTTGGTATTTAAGTTTTAGCCTATAGATATATGTCTCCTTTTGAGAAAGGTGTGGGAGAGAAAAAAGATGTAGGTTTAGATTTTTTTTTTTTTAGTGTTTGGTGAGGAAAATGAAAGACTATATATAATTGTTATTTATTAAAGATTATCGAGTATTAGATTTGGGAGTTAACTATAATCTTCATAAAAAAGATCATTGTCGTTTCTTTGTCATAACAAATTGGTATAAGAGTGAAGTTCAAGATTCGAAACATGTTGACCGTGCGATAATGATACGAGTGAGGGAGTTCAAAGGCAGGCCCCGACGGCAACACTTTTATTCAAGGTTGAGGAACAAGAAAGAAAAATAAGGGTGTCCAAGTTCTATATTCCGTTTACTGACATGTGATTGCTGTTGATGGTGATTTTGTCGATAAAGATTCTAGTATTGTTGAATTTGATAATTATGGTGTTTGCTTATTTTGGTAAGATTTTGGGTGATACTAATTTTAGTTTTTGGTGATTATGTTAGAAGATTGTGGATGCTAGAGATGTATGTAGTGGCATGAAGTTGGACATCAATCTACTAAGAGATGCGATCAGAGTGAGAGGTCCAAGTTAATGAGATTGAGCATCAGAATTCAGTGTATATATTTTCCATCTAACAGAAAAATGTCGTGATACAAAGTTGTAATCTAACCAACATATCGTGGTTTATATGTTTCTTATTTGGTGGAATTTCGGGTATTGGGAGTTGAAACATGAGCCATAGTGATTCAGTGAAGATTCTTAAGTTGGCCCACAGTTTATTCAAAATGATTGTGTTTACTTAAGCCTTAAATATATAAGTATTAGTTTCGTAGTGTTTAATAAATATTGGATGGCTAAGATTTGTTCTTGGTGTTTAGGTTTTAGCACATAGATATAGATGCCTCCTTTTGAGGAAACTGACAGAGAAAAATGATCTAGGATTTTGAATTGTTTAGTATTTGGTGAGGATCATGATAGATTACAATCGTTATTTATTAAATACAATTGAGTTTTGGGTTTGGGAGTCACTTACATTGTTTCATCTTGTTTTTCTTTTCTTTGCCGCTTCTTTTTGCCGTAATCAAGCATGAGTCGGTATTCATGCAACATAGATTGTGCCCTTATCCTTAACCTTAACCTTAACCTTATCAAGAGTAATATAATTTTCTAACAAGGTTCCCTTGAATCTATAAAAGAGGAGACATTCCTGTCAAAATATCTTTTGCTCACCCTTGTTTGATCTTTTTTTTTTTCTTTGCCGCTTCTTTTTGCCGTAATCAAGCATGAGTCGGTATTCATGCAACATAGGTTGTGCCCTTATCCTTAACCTTAAGGTTTGTTGGGTTGGAATGAACGTTTCAGTTGCTTCGAGACATATGGTGCTGACATATGCATGATACTTGTAATAAAAAAACAAGTAATTTGAGTCCTCACAAGTTGGCTCCTATGTGAAGCGTAAGGATTATAAGGGTTTGCTCCTAAAGTGGAGTATCTTCAAAAATGGATCTAGTTGTCAGGTCCAAGGTGTATCAAGACGTTCTTGTCACCTCCAGTAGTGGTAGGGTTTGGTGAACATGTTGGTTTAGCGAATAAATCAAGATGATAATATGTTGGATCTCCTAGTTACTCAGGCTCATCCGAATACGAGATAAGGTGGAGATTGTTGGGTTGTTTCTCGCATTTGTTTGTGTGCTTGCTGAAGTTTGGTGAAAATAAATACGAGGATGAGATATAGATATAAGAAATTGGTCATTGTTTTAGCAAGATATCTTTTAAGTCGTATAGACCAAGTCCAATATCATATCTCATTGATCAAATCCTGTCTCCCAACATTTCATATCAATATTTTAAAAATCTCAAAAACATAAAATATTAAAAATTGAAAGTTTGCGTACCTAGACTTATAATCTAGAGGAACATGGAAAAGGAAGAGCAATTCCTACATAACCTTCCTTTTAGATTTCACTTTTTCACTTTTTATTTCTTGTTTCTTTTTTTTATCTCAATTCTAAAGAGAAGACATGTTTCCTTATGTTCCCCTTTTCCACAAGTCTTAGACATGATTCGTAATTTCTATTGTTAGTATAGTATGATACAGTAAGATACAAACTATAAAGCATACGACTTGTTCTTTAAGGTTATCTGAGAGACAAATTTGTCTTATTGAACATATTCTATATAGCATTATGTGTTACTTGATAAGGTGTATTGTCCCGTACGGAAAATAGAAGGGTTTATCTTAATTTGAATGGGTTAAACTTAAATTTTAAGTGGTTTAGAAACTAGTGTTTTTACAATCAGATTTTACAACTCTAAATTTTGACTGTAATTGTAGAATATTTTGGAGTAATTGTTATATTTTTTATTGATAATCTCTTGGCTATTTATAACCTTACAATCCTTCATCTTACATTAATACCCCATTAAAACTCCTGTAGAATATTCTAATATCCCAACAAATATACTAAGAATATTATAATATATCAACAAATATACCAAGAATATTCTAATATACCAACACTCCTCCTCAAGATAGGCGAAAGATATTCACTAAGCCCATCTTGTCATATCCTCTAATCATATCTGCAAAGCTAAGTCCCTTGGTCATACTGTCTGCTACCTGCTCCTTGGTTGGAACATGACCTAGCTCCAGTAGTTCACGGTCCAACTTCTCCTTGATGAAGAACATATCGATCTCGATGTGTTTGGTCCTGTCATGCTGCACTGGATTGTTGGCGATACTGATGGCTGACTGGTTGTCACACCAAAGTTTCATCTTGGCTCCTTGATCCAGCTTCAGCTCCACCAGCATACTCTTCAACCATAGCAGCTCTACAACTCTCAAGGCCATAGCTCTGTACTCTGCTTCAGCTGTCGATCTGGCCACCACTGACTTCTTCTTACTCCTCCGAGAAACCAAGTTGACTCCTACAAATATGCAATAGCCCGAGGTAGACCTCATGTCATCAGTACAACTAGCCCAGTCAGAGTCACAGTAGCCCTCGATGCTCAAGTGATCATTCTTCCTGAATATCAACCCATTTCCGGGGGCATCCTTCAAGTATCCCAGAATCTGGTACACTGCGTCCATATGACCGTTTATTGGGTCATGCATGTAGCGGCTCACCACACTCACTGCAAAGCAGATATCAGGACGTGTGTGGCACAAATAAATCAACTTGCCCACCAGTCTCTGGTATCTGTTTCGGTCAACTGGTTCTCCAGCCTGAGCACACAGCTTGAGCCTCTGGTTGATCGGTGTCGCTGCAGGTCTACATCCCAACATCCTTGTCTCTGTGAGAAGGTCTAGTGCATACTTCCTCTGAGAAAAAACAATCACCTCTGCTTCTCGAGCAATCTCAATCCCAAGGAAGTACCCAAGAAGGCCAAGGTCCTTCACCTCGAACTCCTTGCCAAGCTTCCCTTAAGTCGGGCAATCTCCTGCTCATCATCTCCTGTGATAATCATATCATCCACATACACCGCAAGCATGGTGATGTGGCCTCTACTCCGACGGAAGAACACAGTATGATCATCATTGATCTGTTGATATCACATCCCTATCATCGCCCTCCTGAATCTGTCAAACCACGCTCGAGGAGACTACTTCAGTCCATGGAGGGACTTCTTCAACCTTCAGACCATGTCCACTGTCTTATCGCTGCAGAATCCTGGTGGTATCTCTATGTACACTTCCTCCACTAGATTCTCATGAAGAAACGTATTTTTCATTTCCAGTTGGTGTAGCTTCCAACCACCATTCGCTGCCAAAGAAATCAGGGTCCTGACGGTGCTCATCTTCGCCACTGGTGCAAAGGTCTCATCATAGTCAATGACGTACGTCTGACTGTATCCTTTTGCCACCAGTCGAGCCTTGTAGCGCTATACTTTTCCATCTGGGTTATGCTTCATAGTAAAGATCCACTTGCATCTGACTGCCCTCTTCCCCTCTGGCAGTTTTATCAGTTCCCAAGTGTGGTTCTTCTCAAGAGCGCCTAACTCCTCGTGCATCGCCGCTTTCCACTTTGGATCGTTCTTGGCAACCTGCCAATTTTTAGGTACAATAATACTATCCAAAGATGTAATGAATGCTCCATGAGAAGAAGAGATGTTATTATATGATAAAACTGAGCAAGGTCTCAACCATATCTATCAGGAGGATTTTTCGTATTCCTGCGAGTGTTCCTCCGTACTGATAATGGTGTGGGAGGAGTAGGAAGAATGATATCACCTGAAGGAGAATCTGGTGGTGGTGGTGGTGTAGGTGTCTCAGGAGTTGAGACTGACGCAAGCAAGGGACTTGGCAATGGCACTATAGATACTGGTCCTGCAGTTTGCTTTTCTTTCCTGCTGTAGGTAAGTAACTCCCCCTGAGCCGTGGGCTTATCACCTCTCATCGCCTCCCCATGTTCCTCATCACTCTCCTGCTCCTCCTCAAACGTTTCTCCATGCCATACTCCTAAATCGGTCACTACACTCTCACCAATCTCTCTCTCTCGTCTCATACTCTCAGTATCAGGTGAGTTGCTCATGAATGAGGTTCTCTCCTGACGATAGTATGGCTCAAACTCCCTGAAGTGAACATCCATGCTCACAAACTTCTTCTCTACTGGGCACCAGCACACGTACCCCTTCTGAGTCGCTGAATAGCCCACGAATACACACTTGACTGCTCTGGGGTCAAGTTTTCCAACAGACGGTCTATTGTCCTTCACAAAACATACGCAGCTAAACACTTTTAGTAGGAGTATCCCACTATTATTTCCATGCAATATCTCACATAGAGACTTCCATCCCAGTACCTTCGAGGACATCATGTTGATCAATCGAGTTGTTGTCAACACTGCAAGCCCCCACAGACTTGGTGGAACATTCATGGCGATCATCATGCTCCTTACCACCTCCAAAAGGTGTCTGTTCTTCCATTCTGTCACTCCATTCTGTGCTGGTGTGTATGCACAAGTGGTCTGATGTTGTATCCCTTGGGCTGACAGGTATTCCTCAAGTGCTTTGTTGGTATACTATGTTCCATTGTCAAACCTTAGTACCTTCACCACTGCTCTGTACTGAGTCTGGACATGTTTATGAAAGTCCCGAAAACAGGCAAAGACCTCACTCTTATTCTTCATCAAATACAGTCAGGTGACACGAGAGAAACAATCAATAAAAGAGACGAAATACTTGTAACCATTCATAGTAGTTGTGGCGCACGGTGTAAGCCCCCTGATTTTCAGAATTTTAAATTTGGATTTTTCCCCAAATTATCTGAAATTTTCGGGAATCATGACCTAGGCCTTTGTTGATTCAAGGATTTTTAATTGCGGTTAATTCCTACTAAAATATTATGGAAATAATATTTTATGGTGTAAAATGGAAAACCGGACATAGGGTAATTTTCCGTGAATTTATTGGACTCCGGAAACCCGTTTAAAGCCCTAGAAACCAATTTAGAATTAAACCGAATTTAACCCGTGCCAACGCCCGACATCCCCATGAGAGCCGAAGCCCAGCCCAAGGAGCGTTGACCCGGCCCGAATCCTAGGTCTAACCCTAGTCCAATTCCTGTAATGTATAAATACATGATTCCCTAGGTTTTCTCCACAAAAGAAAAGAAGAAGAAAACAAATTCCCAATTTCCCAATTTCCCAAAAATCCCTAAATCCCCAAATTACCTAACCCTAACCCTAACCCTAATCTATCCGTCGGCTACCCCCCCGCCGGAGCAGCCGACCCCCTGCCGCACGACCACCATCATCACCGCCGTCTCCCTCTGCTCGAGCCCTCGCCGACGACTCCCATCCGCTCAGCCCGTCGACAAATCCCCTCCTCCTTCCTCCTACTCCATGCTGCCCCCACCGAAACCCTAGTCGACTCTCCGCCGCGATCCACCTCCGCCGCCATAGCCGACTCTCCGCCGCGATCCATCTCCGCCGACTCCCCCTTCTCCATCCTTCCTCCGCCGCCGACCCGAATTCCAGCACCGTCGACACCCCTTTCCCTGACCTCCCTCCGGCCTACTGCATCCGCGAGCTCCGGCCAAGCCGCTCCGGCAACAGCCCCGCCCCACCGTGCGGTGCACCCAGTGCGACTCTGACCGTGCAGACCCCTCGAGCCCTCAACCCCGGTCCCTTGTTGACCGGAACCGATCGCTTCCCCCTCCTCTTCCCTTCGTCTCCGGTGACTCCGTCGAAACTCGGCCATCTCGACTCGCAGCAGCATCTCCACCTCCCTGTCATTTCCCCGCCGGGTGACCTCGACACCTCCGATCACCACAGCCGACTTCTCGTCGGTTTCCTCTCGCTGGACGATTTCACAGCTCCGGAGAAGCCGCTGAACCACGACCCCGCTGCAAGTCCTGACCCCGCCCGAGAGCGCCGCAGTCTTCTCCCCTCCTCCTCGACGGAATCGACGCAGCAGACACGAGCACAACAAACCCTAGTACCGTGGACACAGATACCCGGACACATCCAGGACACGAAGGAGACCCTCGACACCGAAAATCATCGTTCACGGAGCCCTATTCAGGTAGCGTTTCCTCTCTCCTCGTTATCCCGTTTTTGATTCCGTCAATTGCGTTACGAAGACTGTATGACCCTCTCGGTGCCCGTGCAACCCGCTCGGTGCATCGCGTCCTGTGGTGATCGCACACCGCGATCCAAAAACAGGAAAACCAACGCCTTGTTTCACCCCGGAACTGAGTACGCCCCGCCAAACGGGACGACTTGGTCGCACGCGGTCTTTACCGAATCGTGCGTGACGTTGATACGGTCGTGTGAGATTTCGCAGAAGTCGATTCGGAGGTGCGTGCACCCCGGAATCAACGCGTATCCGCCGCCGACACCCCGTATCCGTCCTTTCTGGAACACGCTGTAACTTTGTGTACACACGTCGGATCGAGACGAAACTTGCGCCATCGGACTCGTAGCAATACGCTGGTCCTGTGCCCCAAGTTTGGTTCGATTCTGAGAACGTTGACAAAATCGTGTATCGTGGGCCCCACAGGCTCCACTTGACGGGCAATTTTGTGATCGGCTCATCGGAATCCAATTCTGGAAGTTCCGTTGGGTTCGTATCATCGTTCCTGACCTGTTGACACTAAGTTTGGCGAATTTGGAGACCTTTGACCCTGACGCGCTTTTCGGTGCAAAGCGGCCCACATGTGGACCCCGCTTTGGCCCAGAAATGTCATTTTTGCCCTTGTGTCCAAATTGGACTCAAGGACAGGCGTTTTTAGCTATTTGGTATTTTCTGAATCTAATGGTGATGTTTATTTCAGCAACCGGAGTATTACCTACAGATCACACTGAGACCAGAGCTACAGTTGGAGCCAGGACCCCAGGCAAGTGTACCTTGCCAAATCCTGCAGTCTTTGCTACTTATTTCCTTGACTTAGTTATGCATCAGTGGGCAAGTATACCTTGCCAACTTTACAATTCTTGTTGCATTTCCTTGATTCATTATATTGCTGTGCATGTTTGACCTAGGACCGTGTGACGTACTTAGCGTCCGATTATCAGTCGGGTGCCAACACCGTACGCGGTGTTGTGTATTGTCACCTAGAGATGGACATTCGTGACCCCTTTACATTCTCGTACTTGTCTTACCAAGTACACTATTCATGGATTTCTATATTGACAATACCTGCAACAACCTAATTATTATTTTTTATTATAAGTGAGCCAGGAGGTTTTGACATTATATATATAAAAGATGGTGATAAACCGTTGAGTATTGTCAATATAGAAATCTATTATATGAACTTTATTTCTTTAGTTATGCATATATTGTTTTACTAATTTTCTTTCTATTCCATGTGCTACTAAGTTAAATCTTCAAAAAACTAACATATTTAGAAGCTTCCTTACACTATACAATTTTGTTAATAGTAGACATGTTCTCGAAAGTATACTGATATTATTAGTTGATGTTTTGTTGAAAAATTACTCAAATATATTATTTCACTGAACTAAAATTATATATATATATATATATATATATATATATATATATATATATATATATAAACCTTAAAAAATATATAAATAAAAACTCAAATTTTGAGGGGGCGCAGTTGTGCCCCTAGGCTCCATGTGGCTACGCCACTGCGTTTAGTGGAGCATTATTCTATACGCTGTGGCCTAACGGAAACTATTTCTTTCACTCGCAGGTCGCGGAATGACTGGTGGTGTAACTGGAATCACGTTGTCATGGATGGAGACGATCCGTAAAGATTGAGCGGGTATTGCGGATGCCTCTCCTGTTTTGCATGTAAGGCACAATTAGTTCCACTCCCACGTTGGATAAATATTCGCCTCCCCCATACCATTGCCACTGATGATGATTCAACTATAATTAGCTCGATGGTTATGCGCCCTGCATCTCGACCCGAGTTCCGCTAGCCTGACAATTGCTTTCGAACTGGCTTGGTTCTACAAGATATTATATAAGTTTAAAGTTTCAACTTTAATAGCATTCAATGATTAAAATTTGACAAACCAACCCACCAGCACAACATCAAGAGAAGAAAGAGAATAAGATCATCTCCAACCCATTTGTGAGTTTGAAAAAAATGGTTGCCGCATAGGAATCACTTCTTATTTCAAAAAAAATTCTCCAATGCAAATGTGAAATAAATTATAAAGTTGACATGATAATAACATGTCAAAGACAATGTGAAGTTGGTTGTCTAGATCTAGATAATAGACTTCACAATGTTTTACTTCCACATCATCAATTATGAATAAAAATATTTATAAAAAAAAATAAAGTGAAAAAGTTATCTTGGAAGTTGAAAAAGTAGTTTTTATTGTCTTCTCGATATTTTTACATTGGAGAACACTTCTCTCATTGTCTTGTGTGAATATAATATAGACACATAGAAAAGACATTGTCTTGTGCCTCATGTCACATATGACTCACAACACAAAACAAGAAAATAAGGTTTAAGATGCTCTAAGAGCATCATTAGTAGTTAGGACTCTCCAATACAATTTGGGGCCCAAAATTTCAAAAAAAAAAATGTAAATGTAGAATGGGTTGGATTTGTATGAGAATAGTAGGAAATAATAAAGTGATATCCGATTCCAAAAATTGTGTGATCAAAAATTAATGTAAAAAAATATATATAAAATCTAGAACTAGAAAATTGGACTCCAAATTGAGATTTGTTATTTTACAAAATGAGTTCTAGAATCTAAAAATTGGGTGACCCAATATATACTTCTCATCCCATGGGTGGGTTGGGACTCAAAAGAAAAAAAAATGAGAACGAAACTTACTATTCTACAAATGAGTAAATCTAGAATCTAAAATGTGAAATGTACCTTCCTAATGATGCTCAAGAGAGAGGAAAAAGGAGGAAAGTGCTATGTAAGTCAAGACCTCACCGGTTCCCAATTTGTGCACAGTGCAGGAACAATGGGAAAATGCCCTACTGCCAGCTGCCAAGTCCTGATTTGAAAGTCACTGTCCCCTTATTTTTCCTACCAAAAACTGAACTCATATATGCTGTCTTGCTAATCCAGTTCTAATTCTGTCCCCTCACTGATTTATCTATTTATTTTTTAAATGTTGATGAGGCCCACAATATTAATAGGTGGAAGGATAGAATTATAAGACTGGAATAGCAGGGCAGCTGATCCGCCAAAAACTAGACCTCTCCTTTCCCGCCATTACAATATCTCAATTAAGTAAATAAAATAATCCACTTTACTGAATATTTTATTATTTTTCTACATCCTCTGCCAACTTTCTTCTTTGGTCCCCACTCCCCACTCCCCATTTCCCGGTTACTATAATTCTTAGGGATTTATATGTAAAATTCGATTATTTAGGGAAAACCTTCCCTAATTATGCCAAAACTCACTTTCAACGGAAAATATAGTAGCCAAAGATGGAAAGAAAAGGGAAATGAAGAAAGTGTGGAAAGTAAGTACTTTCTGAGGGACTGACCTAGAGAAGAGTGGTGATGGTGGTGGTGGTTCCTCATGATGAACTGGCCACCAGCGCCATTGCTGCTCTTCCTCCTCCTCTCGTTGTGCCCCGCCAGCCTCCTCCTGCAGCTCCTCTTCGTATCGTCGAACTCCGATACCGCGTGAAACCTGGACATGAAATTGAAGAGACCCGCTAATCGCCGTTACGTTCTTTAATTTATCGCTTCGAATCAAATTATATGACGGATCAGACCTGCTGCACTGCTGGCAGAAGCGCTGCTCGGCGCCAAGCACGACGACCACGGGGGCCTTGGAGTGGAGCTCGCAGACCTTGTGCCTGCGGTGGTAGTCCTTTGCGTCGAGGAGCGGCTTGTTGCAGCCCTCCACCTGGCATCTCGGGATGACATTCACACCTCCGATTGCCGACGGTCTCTCCCTCTTTGCTGACGCTTGTTGCGGCTGTTTCTGCTGCTGCGGCTCTCCGCAGTACTGCCGCTTCCCCAGCTTGAGACAGGTGAGGTGGTGGTGGCTCTGCCGCTGCATCTGCTGCTGCTGCTGCTGGAGGAGGGAGTGGTGGGGCTGGTACTGACTCTGGTGGGCCCCACCATGTCCTCCGGGGACCACTTGCTGGTGGCCCGGGAAGGAAGTGGAGCTGGAAGTCCACCTCCCGAGCTCCAGCAAGTCCCATGATCCTCCTCCTGTGTTCTCCATTTTCTGCTCTATGCAACTGAAACGAGAGAGAGAGAGAGAGAGAGAACACGGAGAGTATTGTTGCTGAAAAAATGCTACTGACGCTACTGCATCGGCTGCTGCAGCTGCACTATATTAATGAGTTGAGATGCAGTGTTGGTGTCACGTGCGCCGAACACTGTACCGGAGAGAGCGAGTGCTGGAGTGGGGCCCGGACACGTGGGCCGAGGGGATTGAGTGGTTCAATCGACAGGGAAAGAAAGAGGAGAGAGAGAGAGAAAGTTATGACATGACCGGAGCGAGATGGCATTGAATCGCGGATCTCTGAAAAAGAAAAAGATCCATATCGGGTGCTCAGTAGTACTTGAGAGATCCATTAATTCTTCCCAGCGTACGTGTACGTATCGGCATCGGACTCGTACTGAAACATTTCTACCATTGGCTGATACTGTCACGGATTTTCTTTTGTTGGTCTGTTTGGTTTCCCGAAGACCAATTGAATTCTTCGTTCTCTGAGGTTTGTTAATGGGTTGGCAAAGTTTGGTGGGAATAGAGTATTGTTTACTTTCTTCATGAGAAAACCCTGGTAATCTCGTTGGTCCAACATGGTTTAGTAGTGGTTTGTGCATGGGGACTCTTAGGTTTTATTATTAGGGTTTCATGTTTCTTCATTCAGCGAGTAAGATTAATCTAGTATAACCTAATAATTATTTTTAGTAGCTCACCTAAGTCACTTTTGTTTTTGTTTGTGTTTTAGATGGACCGCTTTGTCCATGTCTCATTGGATGCATTATTCAATCCATGATTGATATTAGTGGAAAGTCTAAATATTATAATTAGGAACAAGGAATATAGAAACATACACGGTGGATCTATCTAAACTACTACGCAAATTCTTGCAATAGAGTGACGAGTAGATTGTTCTTCCAATCTACCAACCGTCCTCCATCTAATGTTCAACAAGACTGACTCCAGATTGATTCAATACGTTCCAATAAATAAATAAAAAAAAAAAAAATAATAAGACACTAAAAAAATATACTACAAAAGAATGACAAAAGTTGTTTGGTCTCAAGTCGGCGATGGATGTGTGACTGACTAGCGATAGATTTGCTGCTATGAATCATACATCCATTATTGTGTCGTTATTCTATCGCTATTTCGTCAGAATATACTTAGTGACGAACTAGCGACGAACCAATTTTGTCATTACGAAACGTTATATTTTCCAAGAGAGCTTTCTCTCCTCATTCAATAGATATTTTGTTTCCTCCAAAATTCTCCTTCCACTTCTTGACACTCCTCCTTTTGTCGAGCTACGGATATCCCCCATCCCCTATCCTTCTCTCTGTTGCCGATTAGCATTGACGATAGCCTACACGCCGCACCCCCACCTCTTCGACGCCCAAGAAGAGCCCACCCTGTCACGTCCCAATCTCCCGCAAGCTCAATAGTCCCCGCTGAACGTGAATCACCACGTTGCAGCTCTCCCGCGGGACAATCGTTCTCTTCGGGACGTGATGCCGTACGAGCCTGGAGTTGCGCTCGTACAAGGCGATGTTGTCAAACACCAAATGTTATCATCGAAACAACCAAGTTGCAACGAAAGTCGAGTATTATGTACCAAGCACACATCAGAGTAATACGCAGCGAAGCTCTCGATAGGGTCAAATGAAATGCCACAAGGCAATGCCACAAAGGCGATTGCCTTAACGGCGATGAAATACTCTTGCTCTTTTCTCTAGCCCACAAAGGTACTTACAGTTCATACATCATGCCTCGTATATCCAAGCAGCGCCACTACACCTGCGTACCTGAAATATTGCCCACAAACGTGGGTCAGTACACAGCCGTACTGGTGAGCGGGATAACCCACTCGTCTAAGATGACACTAAGTAAAATAGTGAATGCAAACAATTAAATGGTGATCTTTCTAGTTGAATCCTAGATTCATTTCATGGCATAGGGATGACATGTTAAGGAAAGCTGTAAAGCAGTTTAAGCATGCAAGCATTCAACTTAAACCAATCGACAAGCAATATATATCCAACCCGAAGGATTCTAGCATGCAACCCATCCTACTCAAACCCAAGCAACGCGATCAGATATCGAACCATCATCCAAGCCTCAATATCCATCCTCAACTAACACTTATAATCCAAAACTCAAAGTGCACACTCTTGCCGAGGCAAGGTGGCCGCGCCTATACGAAGCACAAACCAACCAAAGTAAAGCAAACCAACTCTTATCTATATGAAGTCACTGGCCAAGCCATAAAGGACACATGATCGGACTGATCAAATGCGGTTCTCGTCGAAACAGCGCTAAGTAGCTAACCCACCTGGATCGATTCCAACCGCTGGCACCGCGCCCAAGGCACGTTACCCAATTGTCTCCTCCATGGTCGAACGGTCCCGGTGCCCCGGAGCCTTCCCGTTCGAGGAGACCAAACCCTGTGCAATACAGGTTGTCCGTGACATGCAGACACCAAGTAGGTATGACGAGAGGATCGAACATTCTCGCCCCACCAAGCGATCCTAGACTCGTTCAACCAGATATCCAACCAAAGCATCCATAACCATTCTTCCAACATATTGCCCAAGGCACAATCCACAAGTGATTACATAGGCACAATGCCTCTTCTCAGCACAGTATTTCTAATGGTGCAACACCCTTCTCAAATATCCCATGGCACAATGCCCCAAAAGTGGCACAATGCCCACGTCGATGCAGTTGTTCGGTTTTGAACCACAACTGCTCGCTTTGCTTGACAAAGCGTCCAAATAATACTCGTGCACGGATGCACGCTCGCTCGCCCAAATCCTAATGTTTTTAATGCCTCAATGTATCATTCCAACTGTCCAAACATAATCCCAATCATTCAACCAACTGCCTCAAATGCAATATCCAACTCTAGGTCCAACTATCCAATGCGAAAACCAAATCAAGCCACAATCCTATCCAAGCAACGACGTACACTCTATGCACGTCTCAGTGTAGTGATTCCCAATATTTCAGTCCAAGTGTTCAAGCCTATTACGTGTTTTCCATATTATTAGGCATGAAAGAGTAGAGGAGAAGGGAAAGAGCCCACTCACAATGTTTGATCCCGTTAAGCATCCTGTCCTGCCGATACGGCCAATCCCTTGAACCCGTGGTCCGATGCAAGCGCGATCTACTCAACTGGTATGACCGTGCGAGCAGGCCGTGCTCTACAAATCATCCGACCGATCGGACTAAGGAAGATGGCATTATCATTCCAACCCAGCTATCTCAGTACTGCTCTGAACGAACACCTGATTTCCATCGAACCCACTAGCCATCTGCACATCAAATAACTTAATCAATACTTTTTTCCAAAATCCAACAAATCAAATGTAACCAGCATTTGTTTCATTCAATCTGACTCAGCGTAACGCACCGTGCGGTGGCGGGCGTTACATAATATACCACTTAGAATCAGGTTCGTCCACGAACCGTGCTGGTACTCATTCCTATCACTGGTTGTTGATCCAATCCAAATTTATAACTTCGCTCTATGCAA
Source organism: Iris macrosiphon (assembly GCA_036927795.1). NCBI lineage: Eukaryota > Viridiplantae > Streptophyta > Magnoliopsida > Asparagales > Iridaceae > Iris > Iris macrosiphon. Next base: position 45,109,650 of record JAYESA010000007.1, read on the forward strand.
CCCACATTATCCTGATCATGACTCAGCATCTCGCTCTGCTGAACGCTCGTACAAATTTTATATTCCCACATCCTCCTTGCAGCTCAATATGAATTCTTCGTATCGCTTAGTTTTGGATCGTACACATATTTAAGGCGTCCCTAAAATACATGTATTTCAGTCGAGCTTTGCGATAGTAAATTTGAACAAGTTACAAGGGTATCTTTATGTCCGAGACATCCATTTGCTTTACTCCAAATCGAACCAATCCTGATTTCCATTCCAACATATTCGCTTAAGGGTCATTCTCAAAGATGATGATTTCCCACCGACTCAATCAGGTCGTGTTCCAACTCAATCCATCTAACTATTTCTGAATCCGCACTAGCAACATCTCCAAATATGTCTCATGCACCAAACGATCATCTCAACTGATACTACCCCAACTAGGCGACTTACCCAACTATCAACTTCGCTTAGATCAGTTCAACCAAACACCTCTTCATCAAATCTCAATATCTCACTGGATGAACATCTATATTGAGGTTCGTGTGATCCACGAAGATCTCGCCGCCACGCCAAAGGGATAGTGTCGCCATGATTTCAACGTGGACACACTCGCCACAATTCCTAGGTTGCGCATGAAATAGTTCTTCGCGCTGCTTCCACTGCCTCGAAGCATAGGATATCACCTTTGCCTTCCGAACGAGCACGCTTCCCAGACTAAGTTCTGATGCATCTTGTAAATCTGAGGCACATTTGTCCCTTCCAGTATTCGCAAAGATTTGATCTGAACGAGCCTCCACAGTCGTCCATTCATATAAATGCTATTCCCTTCCAGAGCACTATGAGTCAGAGGCGATGCCATCTACAAAAATCTATGACTCTAAATCTCATCAGTTGACTTAGGCCAATCCCACCATCGCTTCGGTCTTCTGGCTGCATCTTCAGCTGAAGGCTATCCCAAGGGTCTCTCAAATCCAACACTCAGTCAATAGGCCAAATCTCCAACACGCACTACTCATATCTGCCCTCGACGCATTCCTAAATACGCTGCCGCAAGGGTCGTTCTATGGGTCTACAATATTCACCTCTGATCTGGCGGGCAAGTCGCTAGGGTCAGCTGTCCCGAAGCTACGCTTGATAATTGTAAGTCATCACGATGGACAGTTACTACGAACCATGCTATATCTCATCTGTAAATCCGAGCCATAATCCAACCATTCCATCCGAGCGAACTTCCGAATCCGAGAAATTCATGCACTACCTCTGATGATCTCTTAACCAATGTCGCTTAACCACTCAGAGTCTTGCTATCTATCCAAGCCACAAATCGAGAACTACGCTCGTTGAAACTGTATTTCCATCAATCCGTCATTCTGTCCTGAATCCATCAAATTTTTGAATTGCCATGTTCGTCTTCTCGCACTACCACTTGCAATGATTTATGAAACCAAAGACTTGCTCCCAAATTCTTATCCGTTTGCCGCGTCCCACAATGCACGTCCAACTTGCTCAAACAGCACAGTGATTGTTCATTTGTTGCTCCCATATTTAGCTATCTTTAAAAGTTTGTCCGCCACAATTCTTAGCCTTTAGTTGTTGCAATAGTCCGTCCACGTCTTTCGAAGAATCCATTTACCATCATTGCACCGTTTCGCAAAATTCCACTTTCGCTAAACCTGAGTCGACTTCTCGAGCAGCAATATTCAAAATCCTTCAAGCCCATGTGAAACCATCACATTGCCCCTCCAAACCATGTTCATGATTCATTGCTCAACCAACAACTCAAATGTGTTGCCCAAAATAGCAGTACGAGGCTGTTATCTACCCTGGATTCTTACAACCAGCGACTCGCAGACTTGGAGCGGGCACGGCCGCCACCGACGTCACTGCCTTCTCCATCGACATCGGTGTCGATTCCACGGGACGAGTATGAGGAGTTGTTATCCTTGAAGCGCGCCGCTGGTCAGCCTCCTGCAGATCCGTAGTAGTCTAGTTATTTTTATTATTATTTATGAATTATTGGTACTTCAACAATAGACATGATGTATGATGCTTCTTGTGGTCTTTAATTTTTTAGTTAATTTAATTGGATTATATAGTTATCCACATTTAATTGGATTGATACTTCTTGTGGTTTTTAATTTAATTGGATTATATAGTTAACTAGATTGAATCATGTTGGTGTGTATGATGAAGATGATGTAAAACTGCAGGAAATCACCAATGTTTGATTCTGGAAATTTTTTTATATATATTTTTTTTAAATTAGCGACGTTATTAGCGACGTGTAGCGACGCTTAGCGACGTTAATTTACGTCGCTAATTACGTCGCTACTCAGCGACGCTGAAAAATGTCGCTAAGTTCGTCGCTAATGACGTCGCTAAAGTCGTCGCTAAACGTCGCCAATTGCTGACATGGCAGTATAGCCAGGTCATTAAAGACGTCGGTGTAACGTCGCAAAAAATATCGCTAATCAGCGACGTTTAGCGACTTTTATAAACGTCGATGTTTAGTGACTTGGCGTAGCAACACGTCGCTAAATTTAGCGACACATTAAAGTCGCTAAAAAACGTCGGCATAGCGACGTTTAGCGACGTTTTTGGTTTTAGCGACTTGGAGTTTTCCGACTGATTTAAAACGTCGCTAACTACGTCGCTAAACCTAATTAGCGACGATTTATTGTTATTTAGCGACGTTTTTAGACGTCGCTAATTTGACTTTTTCTGGTAGTGGTTGACGAAACCCCGTATCGTGGGCTCTACGGTTCTACTTGACGGACGATTTTGTGATCGGCTCATTGGAATCCAGTTCTGGACATTTCTTTGGGTTCGTATCATCGTTCTGGACTCGTAGACACTTAGTTTGACGAATTTGGAAAACTTTGTCTCTAGCATATTTTTTGGTACGAAATGGGTCATATGTGGATCCCGCTTTGACTAGAAACTGTCATTTTTGCCCCTGTGTTCAAATTGAATTTATGGGTAGTCAATCCTAGCTATTTTATGTCTTCTGAAAGTGATATTAATATTTCTTGTCGTATCCGAAGGCGTTCTTGAAGATTCCACATACACCGGAGCAACTGAAGGAGTTCAAACCCTAGGCAAGTGTACCTTGCCAACTTGCAGTAGTCATGTTATATTATTTGCTTGAGTTCTTTCTATATATATATATATATATATATAATCTTGAGATGTACATATTTAACCTAGGACCGTGTTGCTTAACGTCCGAATAATATTCGGGTGTCGACGTCGTATGCGGAGTCGTGTAACGTCACTTGGAGAGTTGATAACCCGATCATAAATCTTTCTCGTGCTTGCTTTATCAAGTACGTCATACCATAGGACACTTGACACTATTTATGAGACAGAATCTTTCCTGAGTATTTATGGTGATTCTATATAGGCTTACAGGATTTGTGACATAGGTCTTGCATATACATATATATCATTATGACTCGCTGTATTAGCTAGAGGTCATGATCTTGCGTGTTATGGACATGAGATATCGTGGACATGAGACGTATGATTACATTGGATGAGGAGAGTCTTACCAGACTAAAGGCTGATTATATATATATATATATATATATATATATATATATATATATATATATATATATATATATATACTACATTACTGGAGGTGCCTTAGACTCTGTCTTTGGCATATTTACTGGCCCTGCGAGAACAAATGCTGCTATGGGTTTCCCCGACACAGAGCCTGTAGTAGTTTCAGCCTGAGTATGATTAATGCTCTCAATTGTATTTCACATAAGATGGTTACATAGTTTACCATATTGATATATTTTATATATTGTACTTATTTTGGTATGCTGTTTCTTGTACCTTGTTACGTCCCTCTGAGGACTTGGCCCCTTGTCAGTTTTGCAGCATAGACCATTGCGGAGCCTGCTTGGAGTTGTTGATGTGTGTTTCTTAGTCTTGTAGGAATTGGTGCCAGGTACTTATATCATTTCCTCTGGAGTCATGGTTATTATTCATATTGTTTATTCATCTGCTGATATAGCCTAGTTTTATAGACTCATATTCATTTCTCGAGTCTATTCGAGCTTATGTGTTACTGGCGGCCGACTTTAGCATATGTAGCTCATTCTTGTATATTCTGTTCATTGTGGATTGAGGCATAGATATTTATATTTACTTGATTATATAGATAGTGACCATTTTAATACAGCTTATACGTATTCGAGTCGGACCGGAGTCTAGTCGAATGCGTAGCTGGCATGTTATGTATTCCTAGTCATACGTATTTTGGGACTAGAGCTTGACATATTTTTGTGGTGGCCCATGCAGGTCCTGATTAAATCGTTTCGGTTACTTTTAGGTACTGAGCGAGCCTGTAATCAAAGTTAGCAGTGTTAGCATCTCAATCCACAAACTGACTTAAAAATTCTTTAGCATTTGATTATCACCCTTGGACTTCATAATTGTACTCTTTTAATCCCCTCGACATCCTTATTATTGTTTATCATCTCTTCCTATTTTGGAGAAATTAATTTTCGTGTACGGTGTTTCCTCTAGAAGCAAATCCATGTCAAGACAGAAGAAGATATGCTGGATATAAATTTTTGAGAAGACGGTTACCCTTAGTAGGATCGTAGATATATTATTCCTATATACTAGAGTTAGTGTAGATTTTAGCATAAGAATTGAATATAGTATCATAGGCCTAGAACTAATAAAACCTTACCCTTGCTTAAAGGTAGCAAGTAATTTGGAAGTATTGGAAGAAAGGAAAGAGGGTTTAATTCTAATGCACTAGAATACTTTAGGGAATACATAGCTAGATGCTAGGGATCAAATATGGCTCATGATGGTGATACAAAAAATTATATTATGACCTTAAGAAAATGGAACCTTATGTAGCAGGCCATAGTGGTTAAATCCTTAGTTGTCTTGTGACTTTTAGTATCAAAATTAGATCTTATGACCCAGCTATTACACCCATACAATTTGTGCCGAAGAAGGATATGACGGTACGTCTGTGTATTGACTACAGGACAATGAACGTTGTAACCATCAAGAACCGGTATCCCTTGCCACGCATTGGCGATCTATTCGATCAGTTGAGTGGTACGAGTGTATTCTCAAAGATCGATCTTAGATCCGGTTATCACCAGATTAGAGTGCGTAGAGAGGATATACCGAAAATAGCCTTCAGGACCAAGTATGGACTCTATGAGTTCTTAGTTATGTCGTTTGGTTTAACCAACGCACCAGCGGTGTTCAAGAGTTTGATGAACGGAGTTTTTATCAGTACCTCGACAAGTTCGTGGTTACGTATTGATGATATCTTGATATATTCTAAGAGCCACGCAGATCACGAGCAGCACTCTTTCAGCAAGCCCAGCAACAGAAGAGGGCACAACCGCAAGGGCGTGGACAGGCTTTTGCGATGACAGTGGAGGACGCACAAAACCGTAGAGTAGTGAATACGAGTAAGATTTAAGTTTTAGCATAGCTATCTATTCCTAGTAATGCTTTAGCATGTGCCTGTTAGATCATTACCCTAGCCTAAGTCTAGCATTATGCTAGCATAAATTTGTTAGTCTAGATTAGTAATTGGTACCCAAATTTTTATAAGCTGTAATTGATCTTCGTTCTAACCAGACTCTTTTTCTTTTGAGTTACTTATCTCTCATTACCTAGAAAAAAGTTTTATTCATTCCCTACGTGTTCTTCTTAACCCTCACCCTTCCTCTCAAATTTTTTTCTTGTTTATGATTTCTTATTCTTTGTGTCGTGCTTCAACAAACATGTCTTGCAACCACATCATCTCTTCTGACCGGTTATGTTTTATTTTTTTAATTGAAAGGATATAATTCTTTTAAGGTAGGTAGATTGTAACAACCTTTTTTTTATAAAAAAATTTAAAAATAATTTTTGGGATTTTTCGGTGATTTTTAATTATTTAAATTAAAGGTCCTTCTGGGATTAATATTTTTATGTATTAAATTAAGTATTAAAATATTATAAAAAATTGTATTTTTTGGTGTATAATTAATTATTGGAGGATGTGTAATTTTTCTGGAATTTATTGGGCTCAAAAACTATTTTTTTATTTAGCTAAAAACCCTATTTTTGATTACACCGGATTAAACCAACCTAAACCGAACCCAACCCAACCCAAAATTAGCCAACTCAACCCGTCCTAACGGGTCAGATCCTACCTGACCCGACCTGACCTGACCTGACCCGACCCGACCCGACTCGACCCAACCCTTACACATAAACCCCTCTACCCCCATGATCCCCCGCCCCCCGACTCTACCGCACGACCCTCCCTCATTTTCGGCCACGACCCTGCCCCCGCCTCGGCCGCTCGACCCAGCCTACTACCCCACGACTCCCCGCTCCATCGCCTCTCCCTCTTCCCTCGCCTATATAAGACCCCGAGCCCTAAACCACAACCACCGCCATCTCCGCCAACCTCCATCGCCACCGACCTCGACCCTCCGCCGCTTCTCCCGACCATCGATGACCCACCCTGATGCCCCCGTCGACTTCCCCGACCTTCCGACGATGACCCACACAACCTCCAGCAGCTACAGCAACGGCCGTGCTCCACCGCGCCGCCTACTTTCATGACAGCAAACATCAACGAGGTACCTGTCTTCTAGCTCCCGTATCTTCCTGTACATAAATCCAAAGTTTGTTCTGTCAAATCCTATACGAAGACTACGTGACCCTCTCGAAACTCGTATAATTTGTTTGGGGTATCGCGTCATGTGTCGGTCGCAAACCGCGACGCAAAAACAGGAAAAATAACCCATATTTCTGTAATTCAGAAACTGTCCCGAACTCACAAGTTCATGGCCATTTTACTCCCAGCCTGTTTATTATTTCTAAAATTCTGTTTGAACAGTTAATTAGACAACATAATCGAGATTAAGACCCTGTAATTAGTTTATTTTATTTTGCTGTATGATGTATTTTATTCGCGGATGAAATTAACCAAAAACTTGGTTTATAAATCCCAAATTTTCCCGAAACTGGGTGCGTTCCACTAAACGAGGTGACTTGGTCGTATGCAAAGTTCACCGAAAGGTGCGTATCATTAATATAGACGTGTAAAATTTTACGAAAGTTGATTTGGATGTACGTGCACACCGGAATCAACACGTATCCGTCAAAAATATCCGTATCTGGCTGTTTTGAAACTCATTTTAACTTCGTGTATGCTTGTCATTTTACAACGAAACTTACACCATTGGATTTTTAGCATTACGCTAGTCCTGTGACCCAAGTTTGGTTTGATTTGGAGAATGTTGACGAGATCCCGTATCGTGGGCCCTACGGCTCCACTTGACGGGCGATTTTGTGATCGGCTCATCGAAATCCAGTTCTGGACATTTCATTAGGTTTTTATCATCATTTTGGACTCGTAGACACTAAGTTTGACAAATTTGGAGAACTTTATCTCTGGCATATTTTTCGGTGCGAAGTGGGCCACAAGTGGATCCCGCTTTGACCCAAAACTGTCATTTTTGCCCCTGTGTCCAAATTGGACTTATGGATAGTCAATCATAGCTATTTCATATCTTCTAAGAGTGATGGTAATATTTGTTTCAGCATCCGGAGGCGTTCTTGAAGATTCCACATACACCGGAGCAACTGAAGGAGTTCAAACCCTAGACAAGTGTACCTTGCCAACTTGCAGTAGTCCTGTTATATTATTTGCTTGAGTTCTTTCTATATATATATATATACTCTTGAGATGTACATATTCAACCTAGGATCGTGAGACGTTGCTTAACATACGAATAATATTCGGGTGTCGATGCCGTACGCGGAGTCGTATAACGTCACTTAGAGAGTTGATAACCCGATCATATATCTTTCTCGTGCTTGCTTTATCAAGTATGTCATACCATAGGACACTTGACACTATTCATGAGATAGAATCTTTTCTGAGTATTTATGGTGATTTTGTATAGGCTTACAGGATTCGTGACATAGGTCTTGCATATACATAGATATCATTATGACTCGCTGCATTAGCTAGAGGTCATGATCTTGCGTGTTATGGACATGAGACATCATGGACATGAGACATGTGATTATATTGGGTGGGAAGAGTCTTACCATACTAAAGGCTGATTATATATATATATATATATATATATATATATATATATATATATATATATATATATATATATATATATATATATACTAAATTATTGGAGGTGCCTTAGACTCTGTCTTTGGCACATTTACTGGCCCTGCAGGAACAAATGCTGCTATGGGTTTTTCTGACACAGAGCATGTAGTAGTTTCATCCTGAGTATGATTAATGATCTCAATTGCATTTCACATAAGATTGTTACATAGTTTGCCCTATTAATATATTTTATATACTATACTTTTTTTGGCATGTTGTTTCTTATACCTTATTACGTCCCTCTGAGGACCTGGTCCCTTGCTAGTTTTGTAGCATAGACCGTTGTGGAGCCTGCTTGGAGTTGCTGATGTGTGTTGCTTAGTCTTGTAGGAATTGGTGCCAGGTACTTATATCATTTCCTCCAGAGTCATGGTTATTATTCATATTGTTTATTCATCTGCTGATATAGCCTGGTTTTATATACTCATATTCCTTTCTCGAGTCTATTCGAGCTTATGTGTTACTGGCGGCCTACTTTAGCATATGTAGCTCATTCTTGTATATTCTGTTCATTATGAATTGAGACATAGATATTTATATTTACTTGATTATATAGATAGTGACCATTTTAATACAGCTTATACGTATTCGAGTCAGACTTGAGTCTGGTCGAATGCATAGCTGGCATGTTACGTATTCCCAGTCCTACGTATTTTGGGACTGGGGCGTGACAGATCTTCTAAATGAGAATCGACAACTCGAGGACTCTAGATTGAGTTATTGTTAAGTTAATTTTAATTTCGAAGACAATTTTAATAAGGTCGGTAGGATATGAGACCATCCCCGAATTTACTTGTATTTATTCATTTTATTAAAACCGAAATATTTCACTTATGTTTAATGTAAAGTATTAAAATTTAGTTATTAATATTATATTATAATTACCATTATTCTTGATACTATTAAGATACTAAAAGAAATTATCATTACTATTATTATTGTTGCGCTTCTGTTATAGTTAAAAATGTTACAATGTTTAAATATTACCTATGTTGTTAATTAAGTTATTAAAAATTAATTACTAGCTTCATTTTCTAACTGATTCCTAGCCAATCCTTCCATTTCTCCCCTCGGCCCATAGTTCAACTGAATAGCTTTTTATCTTCTGAGTTCAAACAAGTTGCCAGCCTACCTCCCTCCTCACTCAACCCACGACCCGTACCCAAATTTTTTCTGAGTAGGAAAGGATGCAACCCTCCCAAAATTTTAATTTAATAATATTTAGAACCAATATTAGTTTTGGACCAACTATTGAAGAAACAACCTACACTAAATTTCTTTTTGGACCATTTTATTGGAAATTGGACACGTCCTGCAAGCATTCCGACATCGTGTATAAGAGTGTCCGCAACGAAGACTTTAGGCCAACCCACCTGAGATAACCAACCCCTGTCTAACGAACACCAAGCACAGATAAAGACAAGTTAATGGCAGAGATTACGTCATTTGGACAAATCATAACCTTTATAACTCAGGTGAAATTACAAGATTAACAAAATTAATGTTGAACAATTTGCCCTAATAGATTCAACCACCTCACCACACTCAAGAAGAAAAGAAAGAGATTATAATTAAAATCATTCACCAACCGTAGCAATCTCCCTGAGCGAAGTCGACGACTCCTCGATCAGATCTCTTTCTTCCTTCTGTCGTGGATGGCGAAGTCCTAAAAGCAAAGCATGAACTTTTTCTTAGATTTTCTGTGGACGAGCACCCCGAATCTCCAACTTGTGTTGTACTTTTTGCCTCCACCCTCTTCCTATATTTATAGGAAAAAAAATCCTATTTTAGGTCATAATAAGATTTTCTAAATAGAAAACCTTAAAATAAGAATCATATTCCACCTAAAATAGTCAAACACCAATTATGGACGTCTAAATATGGGTTATATTAAATATTTGATACAAATTTAAAATCTAATCAAATCTTACATTTAATATAGATTTTTAAATCATATCAAATCAAATCTTTGACCATATTAGGGCTCCAAAATTTACCAAATCCAGACTGGACACCAACAATATCCTCCTCCAGTCCGATGAGAGGGTGTTGACCCCATGGCTCCTCAATTGGACTCCATGCCTATTGTCCCGCGACAGAGTTCATGCTCCCCCATGCCACCAATTTTTGATCCACCTAGTTGCTTTGCATCTTTCTTTGTCTCCAGCTCCTCGACCGTCACGTCGACGCTAGCTGCCATGCGTAGTAACTTCTGTACCACTGAGATCCTGCAGACAATAATGACACGGCTGAGACAAAGTCCCTGACTATCAGCCTCACCATGAGTTTTGGCTGTCTGTCCTCGACTTTCGTCTTCCACTGAAACGTGTTAACGTTCAGACGAGGTTCTTCTTCCTATGCTGGCCCAACCAAATGGACGGTAGGATTCTCCCGAGATTGGAACTCCTGAATCTGTCCATCTTCGTGTCTGAAATTGAAGCTCCCCCTTACACATGCATCCTCGAGCAGAACATTACGTACTGTGCATGTCGTCGATGACCCACAACTCCCCCAGAACTATGTGAATGGTGACGCTCCTACCTCAGATTGAGTTTACTGTAAACCTTGATCTCCTCCCTGGCCTCGAACTGTTGAAACCAATGTCGCTCAGTAAAGATTTGGCAAACCATCCATCGCTAAAATCGGATCCGTGAAGAAACCATCACCTGGAGATCGACCAGTTGTCATAGGACCGACAAATCGACCCTTAATCTTTGGCTCATCACCATTCGTTACTTTGTTTCGACAAATTGAATCCTCCGTAATCCTCAAAGTATCTCGAAGCCCCTCCTCAGTAAGTTCTCGATGATCAAACTCTTTTCGAATACCCCTCGAGCCTCCATCCGATATTTGTGGCCTTCCTGTACAACTCAGTGGCTTGAGCATGTACATGCCATAACATAAATCTTCTCGATCCAGTTGTTGGGAATCCTTCGTAAGCATCCAATCTTTGTCCCTAAACAAACTGCGACAACCATCATCCGCTAACCTCCCTACCAAAATCAAGTTATAGCGCAAACTCAATATATATCGCACATCCTTGAGAACGAGCTTCTCACCAAGATCTGTTGTCAAGTGCATATCACTGATGCATACAACTACATTTCCCCTTATTGTCCATCTTCACACGTCCAAACCTACCACCGTGGTATGACGTAAATATCCTCCTATATAGAGTGGCGTGATACGACGTCTCCGTGTTCATGACCCAATAGCCATCATGACACATGCCACAAGGTTCCTATGTGTCGGTTGCTATGATAATAAGATCTTCCAAAGATGTGAGATCCTCCAGATCATCATTGCCTTTGGCCTTCTCAACTTTGAGCTTCATGCAGTTCCTTTTGATATGACCCCTTTTGCCATAGTGATAGCAGCCATCCTTGCGGTCCACAGTCACAAGATCCCGAGAACTCTCCCATGTCCTTGCCTGTGACTTGGGTCTTTCCTTCCCGTAGGAAGCCACCAGAGCGAACTCATGCGATGATTCCACTTACTTTCGCCGGATCTCCTCGTCCAACAAGTTACTTTTGACTGCCTCTATCATGATAACTCCACAAGGCGCGGAGTTGCTTACCGATACCACTACCGTCTTGCAGCTTTTCAACAAAGAACTCAAAAGCAAAGGGCCTAAAGCTCATCATTAATTACCATCTTTATCGCAGATAGCTGATTGATAATACCCTGAACCTCGTTCAGATATTGTGCCACTGGGCACCCTCCGTGTACTTTGAGTTGATGAGTTGGCGAATCAAAAATACCTTATTTCCAGCCGTCTTTTTTTCGTACAACGAATGCAGCTTCTCCCACAATACTTTTGTCGAACTCTCCATGGACACGTCGTGAAATACCGAGTCGTCCTGTCACGCCCCAGTCCCAAAATACGTAGGACTAAGACATGTAAGCATGCCAGCCGCATATTTATGGCTACTCTAATATATGGAAATTATAACACATGCGTACGCTGTAATATGAATGATAAATCCACAAGTGGTAAAACTATCACAAGTTACAGTGTATAATCTAATCTCATCCACGGAAAACATATATAAATAAATAATCCATATCTATGAAACTAGATATCAATATAAAGTATCTAGAGATGATAGTCGAATGGAAACAAATCCACTGCCAACTAGAATATAGAATAATAAAGACAAATACAATATAAGTACAACAACTATCAACCACTGAGACTCGAAGAGAAGACCTCCTCGGAATATAAGTAACCAGTCCGGGTCTGCGCTCCTGCGAATACTCATGAACATCTGCATCTGGAAAGGGACCAGGTCCTCAGAAGGACATAACAAGATACATAGAAGCATTCTATAAAGTAAATACTGAATAAATAAAAGGGTGTGCTAACCATCTAAGTGAATGCAATGTGAGAACAAATTTGGTACATATAGGTAGGCATAGGCATAACGTCCAACGTTCTTTAGAGTATGGTATCTGCAACGTCCATCATTCCGAAGAATGAGGTATCTGTAAAATAACGTCCAACACTCTAAGGAACGTGGTATCTACAAAGTATATATACATCTGTATCGCTCCGAAGAAAGCGGTATCTGCAATAAAGAAGGTGGGTGTCCCATACGCCTACTAGTCATCCTCCCCGCCCAATGCAAATGTACAAGTCGCGAACATGACGTGGACATCTCGTACTATAATGCAAGTCTCTATAGAAATAAACTACTAAGCGAAATGCCGTGACACATGTTGCTCACCCCGATGGCCAATCGAGTATGAGGCAAGCGACCCTACATGAACTCACTCTGTGATGTACAATGATACGTGTCAAGGCCTGGGGAGTCATACCGATAACTCCACAACTTTAGGTGGGTCTACTAGACTCTAGGTCAGACACAAGTCCTATGTCAACGCCTTCGTTGACTGCACTCGAGTCTCTCTCGGACGCGCACAATTATATAATATAAAAATAATAAAACATGCAACTAAGAATAACTGAATTTAAACAGTACAACAAGGCAAGGTATACTTGTCTGGTAAGAGAGCTACAAAAATGTAACGTCTAGATGTCAAACACCAAGAGTCAGAAACTATGGCCTCAGAATGAACGTCTCCGGGTGCTGAAATAAACATCACCAACGTTCCCAGAATAAGCAAAATAGCTAGAAAATACTACCCTTTCGTCCAATTTGGACACAGGGGCAAAACAATAATTTCGGGTCAACACGGGCTCCACATATGGGCCACTTTGCACCAAAAAGTATGCCAGAGGTAAAGGTCTCTAAATAGAATAAATTATAGGTCAAAAAACTCTAAATGTCAGTACGAACTCAACGGTATGTCCAAATATGAATTTCGGTGAGCCGAACACAATTTTGCCCAAAAAGTCAACCGTGGGGCTCGCCAATAGATGACTTGGTCAACTATCTCATAATTGCATAAAAATTGGGTCATAAGACCAGCGCGATACCACGAGTCCAGTAACATAAGTTTCATCGTATTCTGACGAGCGTGCACTAAATGGCTCAGGGTTTTACAAAAGTCGCGATACGGGAAATTTTTGCGGATACGGGCTAATTTCGACGCGCACACGCGTCCGAATCAGTTTTTGCGAAAGCCCACACATCTGGATATACCGTGCGCGCCTTTTGGTGTATTTAGTACGTGACAGGACAGTCCCATTTGGCAGGACGCGCTCCGTATCTCAATTTCTGGAAGTTGAAAAAAGTATATTTTTGGAATTTTTAACTTAATTTATTTCTATATACATCATCAAATAAAATATTGTAAATGACAAAAATTAATCTAGGTTAGGTGGTCTTCGTATACCAAAAATAAAAACTAGATTCGGATCTCTGTGGTGGGAGATACGAGTCAGTGAATATGGGTAGTTATCGTAGTTTTCTGCGATCTAAAAGTTGTCATTTTTTTCTAACTTGGTCGCTATTTTTGCCTAGGGTTACGCGCTGTTCGAGGTAAACTAATGTACAGATATGGAAGGGGGACAGGTCATGAACATACCGGTGAAGACCGAGTCGAGTTTGGTCGAGCGAGGATGCAGGAATTAAAGCGTGAACAGGGCTAAGTTGTAGTGATTTCTGTCGCAGCATGCGCTTGCGTGGGCGTGTGGTTGGCGGTGCTGCTACTCCGGCGGACGGCGACGGCTCTGGTGGTCGGTGGCGGCGCGACGGTCGCAGGGGAGTAGGTGAAGAGTTTTGAGTTTAGGGTTAGGATTTTGTAATGGGAGATTATATATATATATATATATATATATATATATATATATATATATATATATATATATATATATATATATAGGGACAACAGGGGGGGTCGAATACACGCGGGGGGGGGGGGGGTGGGGTGGGGGTGGGGGGGGGGAGTGGTGTTAGTTTGCAGCCTGCTGTTGTTGCTTAGGAATAGACTAACGGGTGCGGGTCTGGGGCTATGGGCGGGTAGTGGGTTTAGTAGGGTTTGGATAGTAATGGGTTTAGGGTTTGAGTCCATTAGTCTTTTTCTTTTCCTTTCTAATTTTTTTTCCTATTTCTTTTTCCTATTCTATTTCTAATTTCTTTTTATTTCTTTTCTTAAACTATATATATATATATATATATATATATATATATATATATATATATATATATATATATATATATATATATATAAAATTCTATAAATTTATATTAGTGCATACAATAATTTTATCGATCGTCCATAAGGTCTCCTACATGAAAATAATTAACGAAAAATTATAATTGCTCCATAAATCCCTAAATGCAGAAATACCTAGAAATAAAAAATTAAATAAATTCTATTTTCTCTAATTAGCTAATAATTACTATAAATCAATTAAATAATTAATTAAATACTTAATACGATTTTTTAAATTAGGGGTTTTATACGTCCAGTCATTGGGGATGAATCCAACGGCCTTTCAATCCAGTCATTTCTAGTCTTCAATAGCTTTGTTCGATGGCTTAGCGTTGTCACCCTCCAACGGACCATATAAGTCCTTGCACACTAGTAGATCCTTCATCCTTGGCTTCCAAATTACCCAATTCCTTTCTGTGAGGGTGATCATAAGAGTGTTCATCGGCTCTGTAAACACAGTTGCTAGAACCAAAACCAATAGCTCAGATACCAGATGTTGGAAATCAAACACGTCCTACAAGCGTTCCGACGCCGTGTATGAGAGGGTCTACAGCAGAAACTTTAGGCCAACCCACCTGATATAACCAACCCATGTCTATGAACATCAAGCATAGATAAAGACAAGTATATGGCGGTGACTACGTCACCTGGATAAATCCTAACATTTATAACTCAGATAAAATTACAAGATTGACAAAATCAATATTGAACCATTTGCCCTAATAGATTCAACTCCCTTACCACATTCAAGAAGAAAAAAAGAGATTACAATTGAAATCACTCTCCAACCCGTAGCAATCTTCCTGAGAGAAGTCGATAACTCCTTGATCAGATATCTTTCTTTCTTCTATCTTGGATGGCGAACTCCTAAGAGCAAAGCACGAACTTTCTCTTAGATTTCATGTGGACAAGCAACCCGAATCTCCAACTTGTGCTGTACTTTCTGCTTCCACCCTCCTCCTATATTTATAGGATGAGAAATCCTATTTTAGGTCATAATGAGATTTTCTGAATAGAAAACCTTAAAATAAGAATCATATTTCACCTAGAATAGTCCAACACCAATTATGGACGTCCAAATATTAGTCAGATTAAATATTTGTTACAAATTTAAAATCTAATCAAATCTTAAATTTAATGTAGATTATAAAATCACATCAAATTAAATCTTTGACCATATTTGGACTCCAAATTTTACCAAATCTAAACTGGCCACTTGTCAACCTATCAGTTGCAAGACCATTAACTTGAGTTCTTATGTGTGTTATATGGGCAAACCAATTTTTCTCAAGGGCCTGAATACAAAACTCTAGCTATGTCTCCTTCTCATTGCAAGCTAGCTCTCATTTAATCCTTATTTGGGTTTTGTAGCTACTCCATTTTGTGCGCAGCAACTACATTGTGTTGTAGCCAACCAGGAGTACGGTCGATCACCCCCTCATCGAACCTAATCTAACCGTTCATTTGTCGTACTATTACCCTTTATAATTGCCTTTCCATTTCTTCTCCATATCAGAACCCTAACCTCCAACTTTTCAAAATACCCTAGCTTCTTCTATTTCCTTCGGCAGCCTCCTTCCTCCTTCAGCATCGTCAAGATCTCGTGGACGGACTTCGTGCAATCGAGCATTGACAACGACGGGCAGGGACGGAACCAGCATTTTGGAGTAGGATGGACTAGCTAGTAGTTACTATAAGATTCTAAAAATTTATGCCAAAAATTCAACAGACTTTTCTTTGTAAATTCGATGATTCGATAGAATTTTTTTGTAAATTTATGTCTAAATTTTGGTAATGTTTACTAATTGATAATTTTTCACCAAATATAATTGCTTTCATCTATTCCAAATATATACTATGTATTTCAAAAAAGAATACTAGGAAGCAAGAATCTGAAAATAAATGCCAAAACCTTGAGGAAAAAGTACTCTTGCACTCCAAGTTGTTAGGCACCAAGTAAGGTATGAACATTTGCATTTTCAGATGACAACTGAGCAGCTTACTTGAACAACCAAGCAACCTGGAAAGATATATAAGATCAGCTTTTAGAAGATAGTACATATAAATCTATCAGGTCCATTTGCAGCGTCCTGGTCGCCGGTTGGGCTGGAGTGTGGAGAAGGGGAGCACCCGGCGAGGGGAGCACCAGTGGGTCACGGCCTCGCGGGTCTCCGGTCATCGGTCGCGGGTCACTGTATAATAAACTTTAGACTATGAGACAGAGAGTGAGAGAGTTGGGGTCTGAGGTCTCTGGACTCTGGACTCAAATGATTCACTCTTCACATCTGTTGATTGGTATAATGGGTGAGCTTTATGGAGTATTGGATGGACTATAAGTCTATACTAGCATATATATAAAAAAATTTACTATTTTTTTTTTTTTGCACTGGACTTTGCATATATATGAAAAAAAGTTTACTATTTTTTTTTTGCACTGGGCTACAGTCCAGTGCAAGCACAATGTGCCTCCGCCCCTGACGACGAGAGTAGTTTCTTCCTCACACGGCGAGTGCAGTCTAGATAGGCCAATGAGGCGAGCTTCGTCGGAGACAAAGTGCTTCTTTTAACGGCTTTACGTACCTATCTTTGTGAGATCTCTTCCTTTCTGGCATCGTCCGTCCATCTCTGTGAGTTTCTAGCATCTCATTTCCATCTCTTTCTTTCCTAGTTTCCATTCATATATGGTCATTATTATGTAGTGTTAGTAAGTTATGGTAATGTTTCATGTGTGAGCGCGGATGCTCCCTGGGTATTTCGGGTGAATGGAATATGGTACAGGAGAAGAATAATAGGGATATGATCAAGTTGCATGTGGGTTCGATGGATAACTTAGCATGTGTGGAGTGAGCTCTGTGTTATCTCTATCATTCTTCAATCATGCTTTGCATTTTGTATTTGTTTCATGGCAAACGAAGAAAATTTTGTATAAAATAAGTGGTAGCCGAGTGTGCTTCCCTTCTGGTAGCCGTGTGTGCATTTCATGTGTGGAAGGTTGGCTCAAGTTTAGCAAATCGTGAGTAGATTAGATTCATTATGGGATGTTGAGGAAATATGGTAATAAGAGAGAACAAATGTTGTACGTGTGAAGAAAACTAAAAACTCCACTGAGCATATTTGTGTGTGGTTTTAGTGGGGGAGAAGAAGTTTGGGAATGAAAATACTTGTGTTGTGTTATCTATGAATAAATAATGAATGGGTTCATTGCTACAGTCAGGGGCGGAGGCAGGATTTCGTTATAGGGTGGGCTAGCTAATAGTTACTTAAGGTTCTAAAAATTTATGTCAAAAATTCGACAAAGTTTTCTTTATAAATTCGATGATTCGAGATCTATCATAGACAATAAACTTAAGAAAGGGTGTCCCACTTAGAAACAACTTACAAGTTTGACTGATAATTTTTTATTGAACCATCTCATAAGCACACATGTTAATTTTCTTGAACCAGTTAGGGGTGCATCAAGTGTCATAGACAGGTAGAAAAACTTTTAATAACAAAAGTGCCGGTTACCACATTTTTTACTTTCTAAATCTGTATCAGCTCTAAAGAAATTTGAGACTTATTATGACTTATACAGACTTGATATGCAACAAAGAACTCTTTAATTAGCAGGCACAATTAAAACAAATTTTTTGAAAGCCAGACCATATAATTAGTGTAGATCTAAATTCTTAGACATATTACACTATCAAGCAACACAAATATCTTTACAATAAGAAATTTTCAAACACAAACTAGATGTTGTCATATAAGAAAATATCTGTTAAAAGAACCCCAACAGAGATGACCAATATGATGCTTGAAAGTTTGACATATGGAGTCTCCAATCTATTAAAACGAACAAATATTTGTAAGATGCTGGAAAGCATAAGCGGGTAAAAATCATACAATAGAAAGAAGATATTGCATATAAGAATACCATCTGATTATGAAAATGAAATGGACCTTTGCAACATACATTGACATATAACTATCATAATATATTATAAAGTCATCCAGGATGGAATTCTAACTACTAATGGGAACTACTAACACCAATACACAAGAAAAAATGATTTAAGATCAAAAAAATTAAACAACAAAAAATTAGGGTTATGATTTTTTTAAAAAATGGGGGTTAGTTAGGGTTTTACCAGAGGTCCAGAGGAGATGAAGAAGCTGAAGTCTGAAGTCTGAAGAGTCAAGAGTGAGATTGGGAGAGGCTAGAGCCGAGATCGAGAGCAGGAGGAGCTGCGTTGCTGCAGCCTGGCGGTCGGGCTGGAAAGGGGAAGCACCAGCTGGCTCGCTGCTGCCCTACAGCCGAGATTCTGGAAGTTGGGACGACGGGACTTGATCACTCAGGGTCGGGATGTTGTCGTGTTGGAGAACACTAAAGAGAGAAGAGGGAGTCTGGAAAGAGAGATGGAGTCTTGGATTGGAGAGGTCGGGCCCTAGTTGTTCACTTCAAAATTTTGTTTTGAACATACAGTTGCTATTTGCTAACTTGAACATCCGGTCGAATTTTTTTTGTACAGTTGTACTGGACTGACTTTATGCACTGGACTGACCACTTTAGATTAAAAAAAAAATTATTAGCTTTTTTTTTTTTTTGCACTGGGCTGTAGCCCAGTGCACCTATAGTGTGCCTCCGCCCCTGGCTACAGTTGAAAGGAGAAGTGTATATATATTTATATATAGTTGTGTAGTTGTTGATCTAACTCCTGGATCCATTGTAAATGATAGCTTGTTGACTATGCTTGATGAATAGAAAGAGTGGTTTAGCAGGGAAGAACAAATTATATATATATATATATATATATATATATATATATATATATGTTCTTATGTTGTGTCTTAGTTGGAAAACATATGCTAGATGTCAGAGTATATATGGATCATGTTGAATTTAGGTGATTGTTGATGCTTCTAATGTTCAGAATAAATAATCAGTTAGGGATAGTCGTTATCTAATCTAACTTTGTACAACTTACATAAAGTGACATTTATAACCTATTAATTCTAAATTTACTCTCTAGGACTTTTGAGCTTTTCAAACTTGGACTCTATACCGGCTATTTCCTCTTTTCAGCTTTTGGACCCAGGAAAATATATCTTGCCACTTGTTTATAGTTCTTAAATAATGCAACTGTATTTATTTTATTTTATTTCTGGTTAAACGATATTGCGTGTCCAATTATAACTTGGGTGCAAGTCGGTATTGATCAATTACGTGTGACTTAGTATTTAGAAGCCAAATCCCTTATTTAAGAGGTGCTCCAATCTCTCTTATGACCATGACACATTTAAGGCATCAAGAGTTTCATGTGTGGACGCAGACACTTGTACTAGTCGTATACTAGTACAATCGAAATGTGTGACAACAATATTTAGATACTATGATCTTGACTCAGGAGTAGGAGCTGGACATGTCGTGATGCCCGACAGATACATCAACATTAGGTGGGGAGAACACTCACTAGACGTATGGGCTATGTTTATACTTTCCTTTGTAACCCACCGTCTCCACCGGAGTACCAGATATGACGACCATGGATTTATTATTATGAGAGAGATATGGCCTCTGGTGTCCACGACGCTATGCTATATTTAGGCCTTTATTTTTCTAAGAGAATTATGTCGATCCCATTTAGCCTACAGATCATTCGTCGAACGTGGTTCTCATTGCATTTATACTTAGCTTGGTATACCCTTATTTATTACAGTATTTTTGTATCATTAGTGGCATATTTCTATGTATCTTGTTATATTCCTCTGAGAACTTGGTTCCTTTCCAGACTTGCTGAGTTGGTTACAGAGATTTTTACTGGATTGCTTATAAGTACCTATTTCCTTACAGGTATTTACTTTTTCATAGTATATATATTGTTTCATTTAGGTATTTTATATATGCTTGATTGTATTTGTAGACTCATTTATTTTTTCGAGTCTATTCAGACAAGTATGATTATTAGGCTACAGTCAAATAAAAGATTTTATTTACTTATAGGTTTAAGCTCATTTCCTTCTTATCTAAATCCTAATCTATCCGACCTTTTGGACCAACTGCTGAAGAAATAACCTACACTAAATTTCTCTTTAGACCATTTTGTTAGAATTATTGTCTTTTACTTACTGAAAAATTTCAGAATACAAAAATAAAATAAACAGATGTTACCGGCCTCTGGGAAAGTCGTGCACGAAGCACTGTCCTAAGAGTTTATTCGGGATCTGTGTGCAGACGTTCCCGAAGCTCCTAGTGGTAAAACTCCCGCACTACCGGTATCTCGTTGCCGCACACGACTTGGAGAGAACGACCAGGACTTAGCTCTGCCCAGAGCTTGGAGACGATGAACATAATTTTGGCAGCAAAGGTTTGGAGAGAAGAAATTTTTCTGATGGATTTTACAAAGAAACAGTCCGATATATATAATACTCATATGTAACGGTCTGAATTAATTCTCCTATTAATTCAGCCGTTACACAAAATAAAAGAGTGAATCTGGACACAATAACGGTTCAGAAACAAAGTAAAGTTCAGAATTTAATTCTAACGTTCAGAAAAAATAAAAGAAGAAGAAGAAGAGGAGCAAAAAGAATTTTAGGGTCCCAGCCCGAACCCGAAGAGGAAATCGGATCGGCATTCGGCGCCCGCGTACCCGCACCCGTTACGCGCCGAACCGGGCCGGGCGACGGCGACGGCGTGCGCGTGTGGCCCAAGGGGTTCCCCACACAACAACTTAATAGAGCAAAGAAGAAAAAATAATATATGTACATAAGAGGACTTTGGTGCACCCGATGTGGGACTAAAGAAAGAAAGAGAAATTTGAGCTTTTGGAAAACAAAGTAAAACCAACACATTTCACTTAGCCACTTGTCAACTTTTCCAATGCAAGACCTTTAACTTGAGTTCTTATGTGTGTTATGTGGGCAAAACAATTTTTCTCAAGGGCCTGAATGCAAAACTCTAGCCACATGTCTGCTTTCCATTGCAAGCTAGCTCTCATTAAATCCTTATTTGGGTTCTATAGCTACTCAATTTTGTGCGCATTAACTACGTAGTGTTGTAGCCCACCCGGAGTATGGCCGAGAACCACCCCCACCCCCCCCCCCCCCCCCATCAAACCTAATCTAACCGTTCATCTGTCGCACTCTTCCCCTATATAATCACCTATTCCATTTATCCTCCATATCAGAACCCTAGCCGCCACCTTTTCAAAACACCCCACCTTCTTCTATTTCCTTCGGCAGCCTCCTTCCTCCTTCGGCGTCGTCAAGATCTCGTAGACGAAATTCGTGCAATCGAGCATTGGCAACGACGGGAGTAGTTCCTTCCTCACACAGCGAATCCAGTCAAGATAGGCCAATGAGGCGAGCTTCGTCGGAGACAAGGGGCTTCTTTTACCAACTTTCCGTACCCATCTCTGTGGGATCTCTTTCCTTCCAGCATCATCCGTCCATCTCTCTGAGTTTCTAGCAGCTCATTGACATCTCTTTCTTTCCTAGTTTTCATTCTTATATGGTCATTATTCTGTAGTATTAGTAGGTTATGGTAATGTTTCATCTGTGTGCGCGGATGCTCCCTGGGTATGTCGGGTGAATGGAATATGGTACAGGAGAAGAACAATAGGGATTGGATCAAGTTGCATGTGGGTTCGATAGATAACTTAGCATGTGTGGAGTGAGCTCTGTGTTATCTCCATCATTATTCAACCATGTTTGTATTTTGTATTTTTTTCAGGGCAAAGGAAGAAAATTTTGCATAAAATAAGTGGTAGCCGAGTGTGCTTCCCTTCTGGTAGCCGTGTGTGCATTTCATGTGTAGAGGGTTTCTTCAGGTTTAGCAAATCGTTAGTAGATTAGATTCATTATGGGATGTTGAGGACATGTGGTAATAAGAGAGAACAAATGTTGTACGTGTGACGAAAACTAATGACTCCACTGAGCATATTTGTGTGTGGTTTTAGTGTGGGAGACACTACTAGAATAAGCGGGATTAGCGACGTATTTTAGCGACTCCTAGTAAAAACGTCGTTAAATTAGCGACTCGGTAAAAATCGTCGCTAGGCGTCGCTAAATGGCGACATTTAGCGACGTTTAGCGACTTTTATTAAGATTTTAAAAGAATAGTCGCTATAAGTTCAATTAAGGTCGCTAAACGTCGCTAATATATCTGTTTTAGCGACGTTTAGCGTCGTAAATAGCGACGTATCTATCAAAAATATTTAGCGACGTATTTAGCGACGTCTTTGGCGTCGCTAATTTTTATTTTAGCGACGTTTTTATTTGACGTCGCTATACGTCGCTAAATTTTGGTTAATTAGGGCTCAGTTTTCTTTTCTTCATCTGTCGAAAATTTTGAAATCGTTTCGATTTCCCCCGCCCCCCCCTCCGGCGACCGGGTCTCCACGGCTGCGCCCCCCCTCTCCGGCGACCGGGTCTCCACGGCATCCCCCTCCTCCTCCTCGAGCTCTAGGTAATATCTCTCACTCTCTCTCTCTCTCATGTGACACTGACACAAGACACACTTGACAGACACGACACACGCACACAGACACACACGACACACACACAGACGCAGACACACACACACGACACACACACAGACGCAAACACACACACGACACACACACACAGACGCAGACACACACACACAGACGCAGATTAGGGTTAGGGTTAGGGTTAGGGTTAGGGTTAGGTTTAGGGTTAGTACATTCCATTATGTGATTTCATGTCTTCCATATATATAGATAATTTGATATGATTTGCAACATAGTATACAGAGTACCAGAAAATCTCCTTGACTAGTTTCCAAATCGAGTTACTTCTACATATTAAACAAATAACAAAAGATTATCCGAAAACTCTCATTGGCTACGTATCCTTTTTTAATTCAATTCCATTGCTAACATCTGTTAGTTCACATCTAAACCATCTAACCTCTTCTTCTTAGCCTCGGTTGAACCTACCACTTCCTGTGAATGCAGTCATGCATTTCTTATTTTAATTTTATCATATTATACTATTATTGTTCATTCATCCAAATTTCATGTTTCAGTTTCTGCATACATGTTTTAGATTATCAAACCTCATGGACTGATAAAGCTTTGGAGAAACGTTCACCGTGCTCTAAAGTCAGTAGACAATATATACTTTGAAGCAGCGTAGCCATTAATCAGAATAATGATGAACATGAGAAGTGATCAAATATTGTCGAATATGGTTGCTTTCCAAATGGGACCAAAGAAAATTAGCAACAACTGAATTTTATTAGAATATAGATCAAATATATAGCAACTGAGAGAGAATTGAATACCTGATTAGTTAGCTTACATTAATAGCAAGGACACTCAATTTCTTCGAACCCGTCCTTAATAGGTTCTGCAACTTCTGTTGTTTCTCAACTCAGTAACACTAAAAATGTCTGTCTTAACACAAATGGGACCTTCAAGTACTTGTTAACTTCAGGCTCACTGTTTACTAAAGCAAAACTGAGCTCATGCTCTACTAAAAATGTCTGTCTCAACACTGTAAAACTACAAGTTGGAATTAAATAACTAGACAGGTCTGTAACACTAAAAATGTCTGTCTCAACACAACACACATGGCTCATAATTCAATTTCAATTTTAATTACAATCATATAATTTAATATTGGATCATATTTTCAAACTAGTTCAATAAATCGGTCATTTTATTTTGTGACACGTAGGATATAAATAAGATATTATGGTATCATTATTATACTGCAAAAACAGCTAATTCTTTGTGAGTCATCTAATTCTTCCGTTCCGGTCCAATAGCTAATTCTTTGCTAATTCTTTGTTTTCATCTATCTTACCAGATGGCACCCAAGAGAGCGACACCTCCTACTGTTAAGGAGGAAGTGATGCCTCCTACTGTTAAGGAGGAAGAGATACCACCTGCGGGGAGTTCCAGTCACCCAGCACCTATCGCGGCTGTATCTCAGACGGGGAGTTCCAGTCACCCAGCACCTATAGCGGAGCTTGATAACATAAACGCTGTTTATGCGCAGTATTTGAGGGACTGGTATCTGCTCCGCTTTGGAAATCCTCGAGATTGATACTATAATGTTTCATATACTTATATATTATGCATTTTGTGTTACTGTGATACTCTGATACTTATATATTATGTATTTTGTGATACTGTTTATGCCCATTTTGTGTGACTGTGATACTGTGATACTTTTATGACTGTGATACTTTTATTGTCTGTCTATAATATTTGTGTGTATTAATTGTATGACTGTGATACTCTGATACTTCATATTAAATATTGTTAATCCGGTGTTGAGTGTTCCATCAAAGGGGTCGGCGAACCCATAAAATTCAACGGAGGGTTGCTCCGGGTCTATTTTTAATTAGAAATTTATAAATTGCAGGAATAATAGTTTGGAACAATTCAGTTTTTTTTTTTGTAAATTTAGCGACGTATTTAGCGACGTTTAGCGACGTCTAGCGACGTTTTTATAAGTCGCTAAACAAGTCGCTACTTAGCGACGTGTCATTAGCCGTCGCTAAAGACATCGCTAAACGTCGCTAAATATGTCGCTGTACGTCGCAAATTGCTGACATGGCAGTACTGCCAGGTCATTAAAGACGTCGCTGTTACGTCGCTATATAAGTCGCTAATGAGCGACGTTTAGCGACTTTAATAAACGTCGCTATTTAGTGACGCCGCGTCGCAAAACGTCGCTACATTTAGCGACTCAATAAAGTCGCTAAAAAACGTCGGCATAGCGACGTTTACCGACGTTTTTTTCGTTCAGCGACTTGGTATCTTTCGACTGCGTTAAAACATCGCTAATTACGTCGCTAAACGTTTTTAGCGACGTTTTTTTGTCATTTGGCGACGTTTTTGGGCGTCGCTAATTTGACTTTTTTTGGTAGTGAGAAAAAAGTCTGGGAATGAAAATACTTGTGCTGTGTTATCTATGAATACATAACGGAAAATTTCAGTCAGAGCACCAAACTTTACTATATTTATAAAAAAAACATAAAAATTTCCAAATTTACAACTAAAGCATTAAAACGCCCTTTGTAAGGACGTTTTATACTTTATCAGTTAACTCCGTTAACGACGGTGGGAAAAGAAAAAAAAATTAAATTAATCTAAAACGTCTCTCTCCCCTCTCTCCTCTCTTCTCTCCTCTCTCCTGTCCGCCCCTCTCTCTCCTCCTCTCTCTCTCCTCTCTCTCTCTCTCTCTTATCCTCTCCTCTCCTCTCTCCTACTCAAACTCCTCTCTCCTGTCCGCCCCTCTCTCTCCTCCTCTCTCCTCTCTCTCTCCTCTCTCTCTCTCTTATCCTCTCCTCTCCTCTCTCCTACTCAAAGTAATATATATATATATATATATATATATATATATATATATATATATATATATATATATTTTCTCTTCTCTCAGCAAAGTAAAATATATATTTATATATATATATATATATATATATATATATATATATATATATATATATATATATTCTGATTTTTTACTTCACTCTCTCTCTCTCTTCACACATTTACTCTCTCTCTCTCTTATTACTCTCATTTCTCTTTCCTTCCTAGTTCTCTCTCCTTCCTTGTAGATAGAACTATGTATAAAATAGCTAACGTTATTATGCTATGAAATAGACAGTAGTAGTACCAGTAGCAGTAGGACAATAGCTAAAATAGGTAGGGAAGTAGATAGCTAAAATAGGTAACGTTATTATGCTAGGGCTAACGTTTATATTGTAACGGATAGATTAACTTTCTATATATATATGCCAAACTTATGAGTTATATGTCATCCACTCTCTCTCTCTCTCTTATTCTATTTATCCTAAATCGAAGTCAGAAGAAAATTTTATCCCTATTCTGCTACCATTTTTTCCGAGATATACTTCTGTAAGTCTTAATTTAGACGAAAGTTTTTACTATGGATCAAAATTTAGTAATCATTTGCTACCATGGAGGTATACTAGATGGATTATCTTACCATGGAGGTAATACTCATCTTATAACCACTTATAAAAATATTACTTTAGCTAGTTTGCGTAGTACAATTTCTGATCGTTTTTGCATAAGTTATGAATTTACAATAAGGTAATTTTATGAAGATGCATTGATAATAGTAGATTGTGAAGAAACATGGAATTATATATTCTTCAAAGTAATTTAGTGTCAGCTTGTATTAAAATTTACATCATCCCATCACAAGTAAATATCGACACAACTATCATATCAACTAGTGAACATTTTAATGATAACCAAGATTTCAATGTTGGTCCTAGTTGTATAAATCACACTGAGAGTAACTCTGATACAGAAAATAATGATGTTGACGATGAAAATAGTGATGATTTGGTTGAAAATTTAGATGATAATGATGCTAATATACATGGTTGCATTTCCGAATTATTTGTTGGCAGACATTTTGATTCTCCTAAGGAATTTTGTAATTTTATTAGCGACCTAGCAATTACATATAAATTTAGTTGTTCATCTAAACATAACAATCATCAAAGAATTGTACGTACTTGTGATTCTCCAAACTGTTGTTGGAGAGTATACACTAAAGCTATTGGTGATGGTAGTACATTTAAAATTCTTACATTTGAAGGTAGACATTCATGTTTAGGTGGATTTACAGGAGGGCATCATCCACTAGCCACCACCGCATGGGTAAGAAATAAAATAATTGGTAAAATTAGATATAACAACTCGTATAGTCCGACACACATTTTATACGATATACTTAGAGAACATCGGATACATATTACATATTTCAAAGCTTGAAGAGCTAGGGAACTTGCATTATCTGATATTAACGGCAGTTACGTTGATGCGTATGGTAGTCTTGAGAAATATTGTTTTACAATTATGGAAACAAATTCCTGTAGCAAATGTTTTTTAAAAACTGTAGAAAATAATATCTTTCAAAGAATATTTATTTGTTTCAAGGCTTGTATGGATGGTTTCTTAAGTGGTTGTTTACCTGTTATTAGTATTGATGCTACTTTTCTTACATCTAGATTCCAAGGTAATTTATTTGTTGCTTGTTCTCACGATCCAAACTATCAATTATATCCTATCGCTTATTGTGTTGCTGAGAATGAAAATACTGAGTCGTGGACATGGTTTTTAAACTGTTTGAAAATGTCTTTCGAAACTTATTTTGAACGTTGGGATAGTATTTCATTTATATCTGATAAACAAAAAGGATTAATTCGTGGAATGCGAACAGTTTTTCCAAACTCTTCCCACTTTTTTTGTATTCAACATTTTAAACAAAATTTAAAAAATATGTGTCCTCGTACACCGACATATCTACAATGGTTAGACAAACTTACACGATCTTATAATGAGGTTGATGCCAATGGTTGGTTGGAAAAAATAAAATCTGCAGATGTAAATATTTTCAATTGGATTGTAGGGTCAAGCGATGAAAATCGTAATTTTTCTCACTGGATAACAGCTTATGCACCGTGCCCACGATTAGATATTAACACTTCGAACATTGCTGAATGTTTTAACAATTGGATTAAAAGTTTGCGTGACAAACCTATATCAACATTGCTTGATGGTATTAGAGCAAAAATAATAACACTTCACGACAAGCATCGAACAAATGCTGAAAAGATGGAAACCGAGTTTTGTCCAAGGATGATGAACACTATAGCACGTATTAGACGGGAGTCACACCATTTTCAATTATTGCATTTTAATAATAATAAATTTGAAATATGGGATCATGAAATAAGTAGATGTTATGTGGTTGAACTAGACCGTAAATGTTGTACATGTGGTCGGTGGCAACATACTCTATTACCATGTGAACATGCTTGTTTTACATGTTATTCTTCTAACGTAGCAATTGCAAGTTTTTATCCTGTTGAATTTTCTGTTGCAACACTTCGAGCTGTATACATGCCATGTATGGAACCGATTCCAGTCCCCTATAATCCTCAAAGTGAACCTATAAGAGGTCAAATTGGAGTACCACTTCTTGGGCATAGAGCTGGCAGACCGAAGAAGAATCGTATAATGACAAGAGAACCGTCGACAAGAGATATTCGTTACAGCAATTGTGGCGGGCTGGGACACAACAAAAGGAGTTGTAGAAACCAACCGAGGCAGTGAATATATTGTATCTTTTTTGAGTAATTATGATTTTGATCTAACGTTGTTACAATGTTGTAATTGAAGTTGCTGAACTTTCGAATAAAATAAATATCATATTACTGAAATTGTAAGACCAACAAAAAATTGTCATACATTTATTTATGGATACCAACAAAATTACTAGCCCCCTCTGTCATCCCTTCTATAATTTCTACGATCAACTCGCCTAAGATCTAGCCTATCTCTCCTTTCCTCTGTACCCTCCGGTGGTGACAAATATAAATGGGAGTCTGGATCAAGGCTGGCTGAGCCAAACAACGAAGTGCCAGTCTCCTGCATGTAGTAATTCCAATCCCATTGTTGAGAAGTAACCTGTGGCGTGGCATCGTTGCTCTGGGATGTGGTCTCGTAACTATGGGATGTGTCATTGTCATGCTGTGGCCTTCCTTCGTAAGGTTGTGACATGCCAGCGTAAGGCTTGGAATATCCCTCGTAAGCTTGGGATGTTCCCTCACCAACCTGTAAAACTCGTGCCTCTCTATTGCTCGAACCAGCTCCTCGTGCACCTGTCCTACGAGGACGTGCCTGCCTCTGTCTCACGAAGCCTACCGGATGGCTGTCTGGTATATCGAGTGGAGTAAAACGGGTGTAAACTCCCTCACCCAAAATAGGTATTTTGTGTATATTTTATATACATATATTTATTATAGATGTTGAAGTTATTTAGAGCATTCTCTTAGTTAATTAGAAAATAATTTTTTTAGTATATTTACTTATATAAATATTTATTTAGAATTATTTTAGGCTATTTTAGATTATTGGGTTTTTTTCATAATTTTTAGTTAATTAAAAACTAGTAACACTAATTTTCTAGGACTTTGAAGAATTTATTTTATGTTCAAACTTAACTAAAAATATTCAAAAATTTTATTTTAGGTTCTAAATAATAAAATATATTTTTTAGAATTTTTTGGGAATTTTCTGATTATTTTTGCATTTATTTTGAGTTAATTATGAAAAACTGAATTAAAAACTAATTTCTGAAATAGAAAACCCAAAAAGTAATTAATTCTGCCCAGTCAGCAAACAGGGGGCCCACCTGTCAGCCTCCAGTAGTGAACAGTGCCGGGCCCGCCTGTCAGTGACCGCTGATTGGGTGCGAGCCGAGCCGAGCCGACCTCGAGCCGAGCCGAGTCAGAGTTCGACTCGGACTCAGCTGAGCCGAGCCGCGTCAGTGCCTGACCGTCCGATCTGAGCGGGCAGCCCTGGATTGCTGCCACATGGCACGCTGTGAGCCGCGACTGCACTCTCTCTCCTCTATATATATAATAGTTTAGATATTAATTTCTAGGGTTTTTCTTCAGCCGATTTTTGGAGAATCGTCACCTAGGGTTCCTTCATCTTCCAGAAGCCATTGCGCATAGCTCCGGACTCCAAACGAGGCCTAGTTTCTTGTGTTAGAAAGATATTGAGGTTAGATTTCTGATATATAAATTGTTTTTCTAAATTATTAATATTAAATTCTGGAAAATTCGTAGAGCACAGCATGTCCGAAAATAGACGTGTTTTGATATTTTCGCGATTCCGGGAGAACCAGGAATCAGAATCATGAACCGTTTAAAGTTTCAGAAATCTAATGTCGAGATCATCGACATATATTTTTTCCAGAATTTAATTCGAAGTATTTACATACTATTAATTCTGTAGAACTTCTAGGTTAGAATTTAACCATCGGTGCACAATACAAAATTTGTATGTGCCATAATTCCCAAACGAATTTGAATTTGGATGAGCCGTAAATTCTACCATATTTTTGACACTAAAATCTACAGGAAATCATGCATGAAAGTTGAGTTTGTGTCGGTTGACTTTTCGGTCAACAGATTGCCTCGATTTGCGTGCCATGAGTCTCGAGTTGATAAAATTCAGTTTCTTTGGACAAAATTTAGGAATTAACATAAAAATCAGAATAATAAGATTAAAATATGATTTTAGAGTTATTATTTCAGAATTAAATAAATTAAAATAAATTATCTTTTTGACGTGATAAATTTGTAATACATAGGCTATTTGGACGGTGACTTGGACTCTGATTCATACCAGCAGCAGGACCCCAGGCAAGATACCTTGCCAAATTATTTACAGTATTTTATATGCTTAGTATATTTCTGTATATTAGTTGTATTTCTATTTATTTATTGCATGTGTAGTTCCTTTCCAGTCATTACTATATATTAGATATGTTGACACACACATGGCACTTAGTATCATGAGAGGACAATCATTAGGCGTATGGGATTTTAACCACTCTGGTAAACCGTAGTATATAGTTCGCACTACGGGCGTGTGTCGTGCTGGTCGCTACCCCAGAGGTATGTCGATTTCTGTAGAGTCGCGCTGGTCGCTACCCCAGAGGTATGTCGATTTCTGATATTCTAGATGGGTGTGTGAGTTGTGAGGGTTAGATCGAGTAGACTACCCTTGCCCATACGCCGAAAAGTTATCCTCATTACATTCATATAGATTGTCTTGTACAGCGTACTTATCTATTTTTAAATATGATGCATATTTACTGTATTCAAATTGGCTCGTATTTTCTGTATCTTGTTACGTCCCTCTGAG
This sequence comes from Iris macrosiphon, assembly GCA_036927795.1. Lineage (NCBI taxonomy): Eukaryota > Viridiplantae > Streptophyta > Magnoliopsida > Asparagales > Iridaceae > Iris > Iris macrosiphon. Next base: position 45,141,162 of record JAYESA010000007.1, read on the forward strand.
GACCTGGTCCTCTGCCAGGTGTATCTGTTCTTGAGTATTTGCAGGAGCGTGGATTTGGATGGTTACATAGGTTTCGAGGATATCTTCTATTCGAGCCGTGATTGATAGCTGGTATTCTTATATAGTATTTATTGTGTTATACTCATATTGTAGTTGCTCTTATATTCGAGTTGGTAGTGGATTTGTTTCCATCCAACTATCATCCTTAGATATTTTTTTATTGAGATCTAGTTATATAGATGCTGGTTATTCAATTATATTTGATTTTCTGTGGATGAGATTTAGATTATACCCTGTGACTTGTGACATATGTTTTATACCACTTGTGGATTTGATATTCATATTACAGCGTACGTATGGATTTGGTTTCCATATATTGGAGTTGCCATATCCATGCGGCTGGCATGATTACGTGTTCCTAGTCCTATGTATTTTGGGACTGGGGCGTGACAACGGGGACTCAGTGGTGCGCGCATATATTGTACAGTCGTCCCTATAATTCCTTCTGGATCTCTTTCGGGATCCTCACCTATATCAGCCAGTATCTCCGCCTGAATATTTAAATCCACACTTAATCAATATAAAGTAACATATATAAAGATGATATTTTATGCAAATAAGAAAATATACCACTAGAGCATCACGTGCCCTCCTATCACGCAAGCTCAGATCATCTAAAGCTCGTGGCTGGAACCGAGCTTCTTCAAATTGATACCTCCTATTTTGCACTAGGGGGCATCCATACCAACGTTGAAAATCGGCAGTACCCTCCACTGTAAAATGTTAACACAAAATGATATGTAAGATATAATACCGTATTATTAATTTGAAATATTTCATAACTTACCATCTGTCGCCGATGTCATCAATTCAGACATGTGTTCCACGCCATGCGTGATAAATCTGGATTCCCAACCAATCATATATATTCGAACCCGCTCTTCCATATTTGATTTTGTACTGCTAGAAGCCAAAAGCTCCAGTGGTATCATCTGTTTCAGTCTAAACTGTCGTATAACACGATCCGCTGGATGAAACATGATAGATCCGTTGTACATGATATAATACCTATGGAGACCGCGGGCACGTTCAGCATCTCTCGCACCTTCTGGCACACTTAGAGGTTGCCAAACAACCTATTTGACATTCAACAAGTAATAAATGGTAGCCACAACAATATATTTTTAAATTATAATTTATTAATTATATACTAACCTCATAGGCGGTTAATGTGTCAAATTGATGCCGGTAAAGAGATATCACTTTGGTCATACAATGCACATAATCTGTATTTCCAATAATCCAGCGAATGCCTGCTGGCCATACTGGCGTTTCAGCGCTATATATACTAACTGGTCTACCAATTGCGAAGTGATCGTAACACCAGAACTACAAAGAAGAACACAAATAAGATACAAATAAATATAACATATATTATTTATTTTTATTTATACCTGTATAAGTGTTAGACATCCACTTATATTTTTGGCGGTTCGACCCTGTGATACCTTACTCACAAAAGACGTCATAGAGCGGTATAAATTTGCTAACACTGCTACACTCCATGCGTGTCTTGTGTAGGAATGAATGTCCGCCAAAAATGGAAGCAGTCGCACGTTGACCATATTTTCCGTAGTGACGGGGAATAAAAAAGTACCGCATAGACACAATAAGTAAGCCCTGGTGCAACATATCACCTAAAAATATAATTGAATATTCATACCATTTATATTAAATAAATATTAACAATAATTAATACATGTAAATAATTACCCGCGAATTATCGATAGGTACTTTTGTAGAGCCGATATGATCAACATGCATGAAAGTTGACCGGAGCCAAGTGAGTTTGACAGTGCTGGTTTGTCCCATGTCAGAGGGGGGCTCCACACCGAGGTATTCTCTGATGAGCTGTTTTGCTTCTAATTTTTCGTCGAAATATATAGGATTACCATCGATAGGTAATCCTAGAATCTGTGCCACGTCTGCTAACGTGATCATCATCTCCTCGAAGGGTAACTGAAATATGTTGCGTGTTGGCCACCATCGCTCAACGATACTTAATATCAGGTCTCTATCGTGATGCTTCATTCGTATAGTGTCAACATAGTGAAAACCAAAAGCCTCTCGTTCACGTTGAATGGCCGGAGTTCTAGGTCCACCGGGTATGCGTCCGTCATTTTGAGAAGCCATCTGTATTTCGAGTGCTCTAACTGGAGAAACTATCAAATTTTTTTCTTTCTAATGTGAAACTCTCCTTCTGTGAAGAATTCGTTTTCTTTCTAATGTGAAGTCCTTCTGTGAAGAATTGTTGGTTCTTATAGCAATTCCATTTCATTATATGACAAAATAAATTCACGGATTTGAATCAGTAAAGGAAAGTGAATCACCTGTACAAACAAGACATGATAGGGACAGGTGAGTCACGGGTAGGGAGTATGTATGTGTGTGGGGGTGTGGGGTTTTGGGTTGGGGGGAGGTCACAGGTTGGAGTATATGTGTGTGGGACAAAAGAGACAGGGACAAGAGAGAAGAGACAAGAGAGAGGAGAGAGGAGAGGGGAGAGCGGAGAGAGGAGAGAGAGGAGCGGAGAGGGAGAGGGAGAGGGGAGCGGAGAGAGAAGAGCGGTAGGGGAGGGGAGCGGAGAGGGAGAGGGAGAGGGAGAGAGGAGAGCGGAGAGCCGAGCGGATAGGGAGAGGGAGAGGGAGAGAGGAGAGAGGAGAGAGGAGAGGGAGAGAGGAGAGCCGAGCGGAGAGGGAGAGGGACAGAGGAGAGGGGAGTCTGAGAAGAGGGGAGAGAGAGAGAGCAGTCTGAGGAGAGGAGAGAGAAGCAAAAAAAAAAATTATTTAAAGGAAAACGCCCTTAAGAAGGGCATTTTTCTAGGAAAAACGCCCTTCTTAAGGGCATTTTCCTTTAAATAATATTTTTTTTTCCAGAGGGAATGAGCGGGAGAGGATAAAATATTAATTAAAAAAAATATAAAAAATTGCAAAACGCCCTTTTGAAGGGCATTTTCTATTATTTTAGCTTAATTTAATATATTTTTTTTCAGAGGGGCTCGGAGAGAGGAGAGAGGAGAAGAGAGAGGAGAGAGAGGAGAGAAGAGAGAGGAGAGAGAGGAAAAAAAATTAATAAAAAATATAAAATGCCCTTTTGAAGGAGTAAGTCCTGATCCGTGCTCCTGCGAATAGTCATGATCGTCTACACCTGAAAAGGGACCAGGTCCTCAGAGGAATGTAACAAGATACATAGAAGCATGCCAATAAAATACTAAAAATAAACATCCAAAGGGTCGTCTAACCGCCTATGTGAATGCACTTTGAGAACAACTTTCCAAAACGTGGGCTATCTGGCTAAAATGAGATTGGCATGATTCTCTCTGAGAATTAGGGGCATAAAAAGTATGACTTCTTTTGAACGTCAGAGGCCGCCTGTAGATAATATAAGGGTCATCTGACCACGCATCTCCGGCGGAGCGTGCGGGTTACACAAGGAAATTACAAAGGAGCCCAAACGCCTTACTTGTTGTTCTTCCCACACCATGCTCTATTCATGCCATATCCATTACACGATGTGTAACCTCCGTATCCTGAAATTCATGCTTAAATGTTGTTATTAGGTTAATTTGGGACTAGTGGAATTTTTCTATAATTTTTAGTTAATTAAAAACTATTAATACTAATTTTCTAGGACTTTCAAGAATTTATTTTATGTCCAAACTTAAATAAAAATATCCCAAACTTTTATTTTAGGTTCTAAATAATAAAATACATTTTCTAGAATTTTTTGGGAATTTTCTGAGTATTTTTAGTATTTATTGGGAGTTATTTAGGCTAATAACTAATTTTTAGGACTTGTAGAATTTATTGTGCAATCCCAGGAATATAGAATGGACCCACATTGTTTTTTAGGGTTTATAATATTATTATATATTTTCTGGAATTATTTCAGAATTTTTGGAATAATTTTAGTATTTATTTTTAGTTAAATGGGTAAAACTAATGTTTAGAGCTTCTCCTAATTATAGTAGAAAATCTATGAATATAAAATTATCCGAAGTATTTTTCTAGGGTTTTTGAATTCAAAATATATTTTTTGTAATTTTTTCAGATTTTTATGATTAATTTTAATATTTATTTTGAGTTATTTAGATTTAAAATGACTTAAATAATGTTTTGATAAAGGCAAATCAAAAATAAATAATATAACCAAAATCATCCAATAAGATTCTGACACGTGTCATCCTATAGATATCCATTCAGCTGCAGGTACACCTATATATATATTATTATAACCTTAATTATCCCATTATTTTAGAGAGAGATTTGGGAGAATTGCCATCTAGGGTTCCTTCATCTTTCAGAAGCCATTGTGCATAGCTCCGGACTCCAAACAATACCTAGTTTTTTGTGTTAGAATGATATCGAGGTTAGATTTCCGATTATATAAATTGTTTTACTAAATTATGAGTATTAAATTCTGAAAAATTCGTAGAGAACAACATGTCCGAAAATAGATGTGTTTCGATGTTTTCGCGATTTCGGGAGAACCAGGAATCAGAATCATGAACCGTTTAAAGTTTTGGAAAGCTAATGTCAAGATCATTGACATATGTTTTTCTCAGAATTTAATTCTAAGTATTTATATACTGTTAATTCTGTAGAACTTCTAGGTTAGAATTTAACCATCGGTGCACGATACGAAATTTGTATGTGCCATAATTCCCAAAAGAATTTGAATTCGGATGAGCCGTAAATTCCAGCATATTTTTGATGATGAAATATACAGAAAATCATGCATGAAAGTCGAGTTTGTGTCGGTTGACTTTTCGGTCAACAGATCGCCTCGATTTGCATGCCATGAGTCCCGAGTTGATATAAATTTAGTTTCTTTCGGGCAATTTAGATTTTGACATAAAAATCAGAATAATAAGATTAAAATAAGATTTTAGAGTAATTATTCCTGAATTAAATAAATTAAATAAATTATCTTTTGATATGATAAAATTGTAATACATAGGCTATTTGGACTGTGACTTGGACTCTGATTCATACCAGCAAAGGACCACAGGCGAGTACATTCTATGATAGTTTCTTATCTATGATATCCTCTATATTCATTGTATTTAGTGTAAATATCCATTTTTCTTGACACGATGGTTACACGGATTGGTATATCCGGATCTCGTCATGAGATGGTATTCCTTGTATATGGTGTATCGTGTACAAGTCTTATTTCATTGTTTATCTTGTACATGTACATACACTGATTCTCGGGGAGACTTGCTACCTTCCTAGAGAATTCCGTGCCATAGCGTACCATGGTTGGATCTACTATACCAGTCGGGGTGTAGAGTATTTTAGTGTAGATATGTGATCATACCCTTCATGTACAAGTCTTATTCTCATGTTAGTGTTGGTCATACACCGCACGTATGACTAGCCAGGCCCGTACTCGTGTACAAGTTCCCATGCTGATCACATGTTAAAGCTAGTACTCACACACTTAGTCATAGTATTCTTCTTTATTGACATATTGTTCCTTCCCGCATTTATTTATAATATTTCCCAGTATTTTCTTTATTGTATATTTCTCGTACATGTATATGCATTTTGTATATTTCTATCTATTTACTACTACATAGTTTATATCATTGATGTAGAACTGCTGTTAGAGATGTACTTTGCTCCATCCTGACTGGAAATATTTTTCCAGACTACGCCTTAGAGGACGGGTGTCCGATATTTTATGGACTACAGGGAGAGTAGCTGCTGACTTGGACCTTGTAGCCAGGTGTGATTCTGGGAGGTCTAGCCAGGATCAATAGTTATTTAGTTAGTTTTTATTAGCACTTTATGGTACCGGATTTGTCTCCGGCATACCTTGTTGAGACTTGGATATTATTGTTGAGTTAGATTATTCTATTTAGACTTGTGTTGCAATTTGGTTTATTTATTTCTTCGATATCTTATCGTGCTTTAGCTATGTGATTGAGTATTGTTCATATGATATTGTGCTATCTGTGACTCCTTATGGAGTTGGATGCTTGTGTGAGAATGATTAGATAGTATCATGACCTAGACATCGTTCTACCGCCGATGCTGCGGCGTAGGCTGGACGTACCCACGCACTCGTGCCCCTATACCGGGTGAGGATCGTGACACATTTTTAGTGGTGGCCCATGCAGGTCAGACTTCGCAATTAGAGCGATGTCGTGGTAGTGCGACAACTTAGTTATACTACTGCGTGCCTACGATAGAATCTAGGATATAGTATACTAGGATGAGAGCGAATACTCAATCACAACTAGGAACATTTCAATCTATTTATCTTGTTATCCTTATTCCTCATGAATATTGCTTCCTTTAGAATTTTTGTTGTCCTTCCTTGATGATATAGTATCTATTGCCTTGATTGATTCCTTAGTACCGTAGTTTGTATTCGTGATTTTCTTGTTAGAATGTAGTTAATAGTATACCCTGACAGAGACTGCAATACCATGACAAAAGTGACCATAACCATAGATGTTTTCCTTAGATTGCATGTTGTATGATTGTAGGTAGAATTCCCTTAGACTTTGATTGTTGAGGATTTGATTGTAGTAAAGATTAACGAAGAGGTTATGACTTGACAAAGTGAGACAAGGTGCCTTAAATTTCGAGGAAAAATATTAAATTAAATAAAGAGTTGGGAATTTAATATGGCAGAATTGACAATTTTGTTAAATCTTAGATTTTTATGGAGATTATGAAATGATTGAAATTATCATTGAATTTTGAGGAATTTAAGAAGGCTATCAATATATTTATTGGACTACAAGTTATGAACTTATACTTTGAATATTGTATTGGAGGTTTCATAAGTATTACATTGTTGAGTATTATGTGGAAAAAAAATCGAGGAATAAGAACACAAATGGATTAGTGTTGAATTCAAATTTTGGGATGAGATTCAATTTTATAATATGCATTAATTGGATTTAAATAAGAGGAGTAAGATCATTAATGGATTAGTATTTGAATTCAAATTTTGGGATGCAATTTTTAAATTTTATAAATATGCATTGATTGGATTTCAATAAGAGGATCGAATATTAAATTCTTGTATTTCGTTATTAACTTAAAATTTTGGAGGAGATTATGATAAGAATGGAATTTGAATTTATATTTGAAGATTTTTAGGGATATGATATTTATAGAATTTTGATAAATATTGTGAAATAACAATATGGATTAGTTCATGGTTATATGATTTGATGAATTCAATTTTGATGGTAATAAATAAAACAATTGAGGATTTTAAATTTTGAGGACAAATTTTTTTTTTAGGTGGGTAGACTTGTAACCTCTGTATCCTGAAATTCATGCTTAAATGTTGTTATTAGGTTAATTTGGGACTAGTGGAATTTTTTCATAATTTTTAGTTAATTAAAAACTATTAATACTAATTTTTTAGGACTTTCAATAATTTATTTTATGTCCAAACTTAAATAAAAAATATCCCAAACTTTTATTTTAGGTTCTAAATAATAAAATATATTTTCTAGAATTTTTTGGGAATTTTCTGAGTATTTTTAGTATTTATTGGGAGTTATTTAGGCTAATAACTAATTTTTAGGACTTGTAGAATTTATTGTGCAATCCCAGGAATTTAGAATGGACCCTTATTTTCTAGGATTTATAATATTATTATATATTTTCTGGAATTATTTCAGAATTTTTGGAATAATTTTAGTATTTATTTTTAGTTAAATGTGTAAAACTAATCTTTAGAGCTTCTCCTAATTATAGTAGAAAATATATGAATATAAAATTGTCCCAAGTATTATTTTAGGGTTTCTGGATTTAAAATATATTTTTTGTAATTTTTTCAGATTTTTATGATTAATTTTAATATTTATTTTGAGTTATTTAGATTTAAAATGACTTAAATAATGTTTTGATAAAGGTAAATCAAAAATAAATAATATAACCAAAATCATCCAATATGATTCTGACACGTGTCATCCTATAGATATCCATTCAGCTGCAGGTACACCTATATATATATATATATATATATATATATATATATATATATATTATAACCTTAATTATCCCATTATTTTAGAGAGAGAGAGAGATTTGGGAGAATTGCCATCTAGGGTTCCTTCATCTTCCAGAAGCCATTGCGCATAGCTCCGGACTCCAAACGATACCTAGTTTTTTTGTGTTAGAACGATATTGAGATTAGATTTCTTATTATATAAATTGTTTTACGAAATTATGAGTATTAAATTCTAGAAAATTCGTAGAGCACAGCATGTCCAAAAATAGACGTGTTTCGATGTTTTTGCGATTTCGGGAGAACCAGGAATCAGAATCATGAACCGCTTAAAGTTTTGGAAAGATAATGTCAAGATCATTGACATATGTTTTTACCAGAATTAATTTCTAAGTATTTATATACTGTTAATTCTGTAGAACTTCTAGGTTAGAATTTAACCATCGGTGCACGATACAAAATTTGTATGTGCCATAATTCCCAAACGAATTTGAATTCGGATGAGCTATAAATTTCAGCATATTTTTGATGATGAAATCTACAGGAAATTATGTATGAAAGTCGAGTTTGTGTCGGTTGACTTTTCGGGCAACAGATCGCCTCGATTTGTGTGCCATGAGTCCCGAGTCGATATAAATTTAGTTTCTTTTGGGCAATTTAGATTTTGACATAAAAATCAGAATAATAAGATTAAAATAGGATTTTAGAGTAATTATTCCTGAATTAAATAAATTAAAATAAATTATCTTTTGATATGATAAAATTGTAATATATAGGCTATTTGGACTGTGACTTGGACTCTGATTCATACCAGCAAAGGACCACAGGCGAGTACATTTTATGATAGTTTCTTATCTATGATATCCTCTATGTTCATTGTATTTAGTGTAAATATCCATATTTCTTGACATGATGGTTACACGGATTGGTATATCCGGATCTCGTCATGAGATGGTATTCCTTGTATATGGTGTATCGTGTACAAGTCTTATTTCATTGTTTATCTTGTGCATGTACATACACTGATTCTCGGGGAGACTTGCTACCTTCCTAGAGAATTCCGTACCATAGCGTACCATGGTTGGATCTACTATACCAGTCGGGGTGTGGAGTATTTTAGTGTAGATATGTGATCATACCCTTCATGTACAAGTCTTGTTCTCATGTTAGTGTTGGTCATACACCGCACGTATGACTAGCCAGGCCCGTACTCGTGTACAAGTTCCCAAGCTGATCACATGTTAAAGCTAGTACTCACACACTTAGTCATAGTATTCTTCTTTATTGACATATTGTTCCTTCCCGTATTTATTTACAGTATTTCCCAGTATTTTCTTTATTGTATATTTCTCGTACATGTATATGCATTTTGTATATTTTTATCTATTTACTACTACATAGTTTATATCATTGATGTAGAACTGCTGTTAGAGATGTACTTTGCTCCATCCTGACTGGAAATATTTTTCCAGACTACGCCTTAGAGGACGGGTGTCCGATATTTTATGGACCACAGGGAGAGTAGCTGCTGACTTGGACCTTGTAGCCAGGTGTGATTCTGGGAGGTCTAGCCGGGATCAATAGTTATTTAGTTAGTTTTTATTAGCAGTTTATGGTACCTAATTTGTCTCCGGCATACCTTGTTGAGACTTGGATATTATTGTTGAGTTAGATTATTCTATTTAGACTTGTGTTGCAATTTGGTTTATTTATTTCTTCGATATCTTATCGTGCTTTAGCTATGTGATTGAGTATTGTTCATATGATATTGTGCTATCTGTGACTCCTTATGGAGTTGGATGCTTGTGTGAGAATGATTAGATAGTATCATGACCTAGACAGCGTTCTACCGCCGATGCTGCGGCGTAGGCTGGACGTACCCACGCACTCCTGCCCCTATACCGGGTGCGGGTCATGACACGATGAGACCTCTAATAACTGCCAAGTCTTCTAACATATCTCTATTAGTAGTTATTTTCTATCGCACGTCCCATACGTACTAATGATCAGTCAATACGTAAGTCCGTGATCTATATGAGACTCACAACTCGTGTAAGAAATATGTCACGGCTAAATAAAATATAAGAATGCTTTCATGATAATGGGGTGGTCTCGTAAAACTAGGTTAACATGCATAATATATAATAAAGATAAAATATGACGCCATCGTCGTTGCACCCAAGTTATTCTTGGACGCGCAGTTTATATAGCAGTTAAAATATATGAACTAAATAATAAAAATAAAATGCATGCACCATATGGAATGTAAATCACAGTACAATGGCAAGGTATACTTGCCTGGCAAGAAAGCTGCATAGTGTAAGCGTCCAGACGTCAAGCACAAGGGATCAAAAACTATGGCATCCGAATGAACGTCTACGGATGCTGAAATAAACATCACCAAGTCTCCAGAATCAGCAATATAGCTAGAAAGCACTAGCATTTCGTTTAATTTGGACACAGAGATAAAACGGCAATTTTGGGTCAAAGCAGGGTCCACATGTGGTCTACTTTACACCAAAATATGTGCCAGAGGTAAAGGTCTCTAAATAGAACATATTATTGGTCAAACAAATCCTAAACGTCGATACGAACTCAACGGTATGTCCAATTTTGGTTTCTGGTGAGTCGATCACAAATTCGCCCTTCAAGTCAAACCATAGGGCCCGCGAATAGGCAGCTCGGTCAACTGTCTCAGAATCGCGTGAAATCAGGGTCACAGGACCAGCGTGATACCACGAATCCAATGACGCAAGTTTTGTTATATTACAACGAGTGTACACAAAGTGCGGTGGTGGTTTACAAAAGTGACAATATAGGAACTTTTATGGATACGGGTTGATTTCGACACGCACACACGTCCGAATCAACTCCCGCGAAAGCCCGCACGTCTAAATATACCATACGCGCCTTTTGGTGTAATTGGTACGCGATGAGACGGTCCCGTTTGGTGGGACGCACTTCGTATCACAAAATTTTAGTTTTAAAATATCAAGTTTTTGGTCGTTTTGGAGGACGAATAATTTTACAAATAAAATAAATTAATAAAAACTAAAAGAACAGTAAAATTTTTGGTTATATTAAGAAGAAAATCTTTCAATTAGATTTTGAAAATATTTAACGAATTGGTGGCAAATTGGGCATGAACATGGGGTTTGGGTCAAATTTTTTGACTGTTTTGGTCAGTTTTTTGGCCGACTTTCGGTCGATTTTTCGACCAATCCAGGGCACGAAAACTTATACCGCTTGGAGAAAATCCTAGAGGGTTATGTTATGAACGTATATGGACAAACCTCTCACAAAAAGAATGAGAGATGAGGGAGATACATTACCGCGAAGAGGGGGACGTCGGGTCTGCTGTGCACATGCGTGCGCTCAGTCCGCGCACGGACGGCCCGCGGCTGCTGTGGCGGCGGTCACCGGACGTGTGCGGCGGCCAGCGACGGTCGCATGAGGTCGGGTGTCGACGCTGGAGGAAGGGGATTAGGGTTAGGTTTTTGTATATATATATATATATATATATATATATATATATATATATATAGGGAGTCTGGGAATAGGTTGAAGGGGTAGGGTTTATGAATAGTTAGTTGGTTTAGGTGTTTAGGTTTTGGGTTGGTTTAGGAGTTTAGGTTTTTAGGTTTGGTTTTGCTTTTTCTTTCCTTTTGTTTTTGTTTTTGTTTTGTTTTTCTTTTCTTTTCTTTTCCTTTCCTTTTATTATTATTATCATTATTATTATTATTATTATTATTATTATTATTATTATTATTATTATTATTATCTTTTGTTATTAATAACTATATATTTACTTATATATATATTTACATATATATGAGGTTATAAAAAATCCAAAAAGAATATTTGCACAAAAAATAAATTCTAAATTTTTTTACTTTGTAAAGCTTTAATAAAATACTACACCCAAAATATTTTATAAAATATTTTTAATTAATAATTAGATATTTATCTAGTTATAATAAATTAAATAACTGTATTATCCAATTAACTAAGTAAATAACTAAATGGATATCCAACAAAATAGGATAATAGTAAATAATATAAAATCTTACGAAAAGAAAAAAATGCCTAATTTGACATGGAGAATTATGAGGTGCTAATTGTAGGAAGTTGGGATTGGAAAATAATCACAAATAAATTATATCTATAAATATCTAAATATTTAACACAGAATCTATGGTTGTTACACTAATGTCATGCTAATGTCAAATGATCAAATTTTTTTGCCACGAAAAGATCATACAGGTAGTGTCTCCTGTGTAGGCTACTTCGTATGATGGGCGATACAGATTTTGGGGCTATCCTATATCATTAATGTCCAAACCACGGTGAAGTATCCTAATAAAATTATTGGCTTTTAATTAATTTGAAAAATAATCTAAAACAAATACAAAAAATACACACAAGATACCTATTTTTGGGTGAGGGGGTTTACAATCTACCCAACTTACAAGAAATTTATCCTCAAAATTAAAAATAAGGCATAATTTGCTAATTTCTGCCCATTCGTTTATAAGGCAAGTCAATAACGAAATCTATTAAAATCCATCGCAATCACTTCAAAATTAAAATAACCACTATTTAAATCAAAATTTAACCTATCGTAATCTCTTCTCCATTTTTAAATAATCAACATCCAAATTTAATTCAAATTTATATGACATCTTCAAGATTTAAATAACGCACATCAAATTTTACATTACGATTTCCAACTATCATAATCTCCTATAGATTTTAAATAATAAACAATTCTAATCAAATATTATTTCTATTTTTAACTTAAGAATTTCGTACTCTTCAAATTTTAAATTCAATTTTCATCCTCAATATTTCAAATAGGTGATCCAACAATCAAAATTAAACTTTTAATTTAAATTATCAAATTGTGAAATTTTGAATTCAATCCATCAATGTTCATGTTTAGAGTTCTATTTTTTTTCTCAAAATTTAAATCGTTGATTCAATCTCTAATATTCAAAATTTAAATCATGTGCTCAAATTATAAATATTTGGTCCGCAATATCAAGATTTTAAAATTTATTCTATAAAGCATTCTTATCTTTAAAGTTAAATCCTCATCATCTTAATCATTCTTCTAAAAATTCTTAAAATTAAAATGACTTAAATCTCTCAATCTAATCTTACTTGATCACAATAAAAAAAAATTATCTCAAGTTGACTATGTAACTTCTACCCAACTTAGAATTTAACGATTTATCACACAAGGCTATACTTTTAAGAAAAATATTCTTCAAATTATTTAATCGTGTTATTCAATCCTCAAAATTTTTTAACACAAAATATATCATATGTGATGTGCCCTTAATTACAAAAGATAGTCACAAAGTAATTTGATTGGCCTATGGGGTATATTTAGTACTCTCCGTATATCAAACTTATGCCAAGCACGAGTGTTCGTTTTTCCGAAATAGGGGAAGATGAAAAACAACAACAATAAAGAATTTAATGAGGAGGTGATTGAATACAAGTACATGGTTCAAGGCGATTAAAGAATTCAAAAGAGAGTTTTTAAGGCAGTTGTGGATTGAATTTTTTTTTTGGGTAAATTCCTATTCGCATGCTCATATAAGTACGTTATATAACCGATACGATATGCTCGGACATGTCTAGAGGGCAAGTATATTCGTCTAACAAGCTGACTCAACTATATCTCAATCCACATAAAATAGTCATATGAAGAGCGAACCAAGCGCACTAAGGTTCATCAGACTATAATACACTGATTCTAATTAGACAATATATTAGTGGGCGTCCCCAATAATACATATGTCATGAACAAGCTCTATAAAAGAATAAGCTTGCAAAACTAGGCTATAATAGTAGCATAAGTCGAGGTAGTCCAGAAAATATAAGTACGCTGGATTATGATGAAGGAAGGTACAAAATAATTCAAGTTCATCAAGAAGATATGACTCGTCCGGTGTTGTGCCTCTACAGTTGCCATACTAACTTTTTGTCTAAGTCTCTACTAGTCGACCAAATGGGGGTATGGGCCTCTTATTTTTACAGTCTGGATAAACACTATCTTCTTATGGAAGCCTATAGTTAGTGTTATTCAATTATACTTCATTAATGGGTCAAAATAACTATGTGATACTAGGTTGTGAGGCATACTACCCAACTTACAAGAATCAACTAATACTGTAACTGCTTTGTGGGGATAAAGTAGAAAATCTTATTAGGGTATACGAGGAAAAGATGTTGGTACTTATTAGGGTATCCTATTGCATTATATAGGTAATAGTCATCTTAAGTCTTAATCATAGTGCTTATAGAATAAAAGCATTAATATTAAGAATCTAAAAGTTACTGGCCCTCAAGTGAAAGGGGATATAACCTGTATTGAGATATGGATACAAATTACGTGATTTGAAACTAAAGTATAATCATAAAATCATAATCTAAATGAGCAACTCAACTATCAAGTTCTAACTACTAAGCACAAAATTTTAAAATTCAAGATTAACAACTATAATCCTAGCAAACTATATATCCTAACATAAAATGAATTACTTGGCCTACAATCAGAAGGGTTATGTGGCACAAATTGGAAGATAAAGGAAATTTTTTAGCCATCGCATAAAAAGCGAGCGCTAAGGTTTCGGAGAAACATGATATGAAATTAAATAGAGAGACTCTTGATAATATCATGGTTTCCTAAGGAGAAGGTGGTATGCTAATCTCTGTGTTCGAGGTCTGATCAAGGAAAATATTCTATTCATTCAATAGATTTTAATTGGGTAAAGTGCTATGACAATTGATCTATGATAGAGGGAGGGATTAATACAAGATGGAAAAGTATATAGATAGTTGGATGAGATGGCAAGGTCGGTGACTCATCGAGACTCAAGTATGACTCAACTATATTCATAGATTCTAGGGTACCTACTAAGCCGAAGGTAGGGTACCCTTACTCTTACTAAGGTATTGGTTCATTCTTCTTGGTTTCCTAAGGTACTGCTATGCTAATATCAAGACAAGAATCTAAATTTATAGTTCTCTAATATTATCTCACTATGAAAGTTAGGTTTAGTCCTAATATTCAACCTTGGATATTGGTTCCTCAATACTAGGGTCAAACAATATGGTCAAATTTCTAACTAACACTAGTAGTGTCTAGACTACTCTCAAGTTATTCATAAATATATCAAGGGATAATGGTCAATTAATTTATAGGTAAGGGATGCTAGGGTTCAGTAGGTATTATAAATTTAGTGATGTGTCAATATTCTAGTTGTATTCTTAGTAGGAATGTTACCCTAATTATCATCCTAACAATAAGGATTCCTATATTCTAGCAGGAGGCTATACTCAAGGAACTATTAGGGAAGTAAATGAATCAAGCAGGATGCAATTATTTAAATAGAACGGATTGGAAGGAAGGTAAGTCATAGTCAGATATGGATGAGACCTAAAACTCTTATCCTAGGTGTAGGTCCGCTCGGTATAGTTACGTTACCGAAATAGCTAACTCGACCTGCATGGACCACCACAAAAATATGTCACGTTCCAATCCCAAAATATGTAGGACTAGGAATACATAAACATGCCAGTCATATGTATATGAAGACTCCAATATATGGAAACCATAACACATACGTACGCTATATTATAAACAATAATTCACAAGTGGTATATAGTTGTTACGAGTCATAGGGCATAACTAAATCTCATCCATAAAAATAATCATAAAGAAATAAATGATCAATATGTCTCCTGTGTAGGCTACTTCCTATGATGGGCGATACATATTTTGGGGATATCCTATATCATTAATGTCCAAACCACGGTGAAGTGTCCTAATAAAATCATTGTGTTTTAATTAATTTAAAAAATAAATTAAAACAAATAGAAGAAATACAAAATACACACAAGATACCTATTTTTGGGTGAGGGAGTTTACATAATTAGAAGCCAAACCCCTTATTTGAGAGGTGCTCCAATCTCTCTTATGACCATAACATATTTACGGCACAAAGAGTTTCATGTGTGGACACAGACTCTTGTACTAGCCATATACTAGTACAATCGAGATACATGACAGCAGCATTTAGATACTATGATCTCGACTCAGGAGTATGAGCTGGACATGTTATGGTGCACGATAGATACAACAACATTGGGTGGGGATAACACTCACTAGAAGTTTGGGCTATGTTTACACTTCCCTTTGTAAATCGTTGTCTCCGCCAAAGTTTCGAATATGACTATCATGGATTTATTTTTATTAGAGAGAGATGGCCTATGGTGTCCATGACGCTATGCTATATTTTGGCCTCTATTTCCCCTAGAGAATTATGCCGATCCCATTTAGCCTATAACTCATGTGTTGAACGTGCTTCTCATTGCATTTTCACTTAGCTCGGTACACCCTTATCTATTGCAGTATTTTTGTATCATTAGTGGTATATTTCTATGTATCTTGTTATGTCCCTCTGAGGGCCTGGTTCCTTTCCAGGGTTGCTGAGTTGGTTACAGAGATTTTTGCAGGATTGTCGATGAGTACCTATTTTATTACAGGTATTTACTTTTCTGTCGTATATATATTATTTTATTTTGGTATTTCATATCTACTTGATTGCGTAGTATTTGTAGAATCATTTATTTCTTCGAGTCTATTCGAACAAGTATGATTATTAGGCTGCAGACTAGTACTCATATTTACTCCATATGCTTTGTCTCAGCGGCGTACTATGCTGTCGTTTATCCAACACAACAAGGTGGTGTACAATCATCATGTTCCCTCCAAAATTTAAAGTGATGAATTTGACAGTTGATATGCTAGCACAATAGTCGAGGAGATCAAGGCATTAAATGCAGAAGATCTCTGGGCACGCAGACCCAATTTTCGTTTAGCAACCTAGTGAGGCTGCTACTTTGTCTTAGTATGCCAACCTTCCTGCTTTGCTATAGTACGCCAAGGCTGCCACTTCGTCTTAGTATGCCAAAGTGGCTATATTTGGAAGAGTACGCTAGTGAGCTATCTTTGCCATAGTACGCCAATGTTGCCACATCAGAAGTTGCTGCCTTAGTCTGACACAATAGTCAAGAAGATTGAGTCATTATTGTAGAGATTGCTTAGCACGTCGACCCATGTTATCATTTAGCGGCTAATGTTGCCATCTCAGTCCGAGTATGCCACCATTTTTGCTTTGCTATATTTAACCACCTAATTTCGGGGGAAATATTTTTGTCATTTCATAATTGGTTGCAATTATACAAATATATTTAATTTGTATCAGTTATGATTATATTTGTATTGGTTAGTATAACTAGTTAGCATGGACTTGTGTTAGTGGACTTAGTTAGTGCCATATATGTTGGTTCATGACTTAGTTGACTAGACTTAAGTTAGTTAGTACATGGAGAGAATACTCCCTATTAGTTGTAAAGATATCTTTCATTAATTAATTAGATACCTTCTCCTAATTAAAGATTCTATTCATGAAAACCAATAGGAGACTAGCGAGGGGCAATGTGGACATTTTATATTGACTAAACCTAAGCTATATGTGGTCGGCCCTATAAGAGGGAGTGTAGCCTCCTTATATTTTTATTTTCTTACTCCATTAACCCCTAATTTAGTTTTGCCCCAAATTGAGACATATTCCCATCAATTTTTACTCAAATTTCTCTCATTCCTAATCAATTACAATCCCTATGGAGGCCTAGGTTCTTGTGTCATGCTCCAGTCCCAAAAGTACCTGGGGCCAGGCCACGTGACAATAGCCAGCTGACACATCTCCGAGGTAAATACCCAATTTAATGGACCCAACGAGACGAGCTACGCTGTCCTAAAATACTAACAAGTTTGATACTAGCATATAACAGGTAAAATCTAATCTCATCCATAATATATCAAGTAACACTGAATAAGTATTGGAATATAAGTGCTGAGTCTAAAACTTCATAGTATAATCCAGATATGTCTGGTGGGAACAAACCCACTACAAAAATAAGAGTACTGGACTATAGAATAACTAGAGCATCGTCTATCGAGATAAAGAGGCTCCAACTCTAAGTAGAAGTCTAACCAAGATCAAGGGAACTCTGATATTAGCATCTCTAACTCCTCCTCGTATACGTACCAAGTCTCCTGCCCAGGTTTGTACACCGTGGGATAGTATGCCTTATCTAAATCTGGAAGAAAACCAGGTCCTCAGTGGGACATAACAATATACATAAAAACATTCCATATATAAATACTAAATAAAATAAACAAGGGTGTGCTAACCATCTAAGTGTATGCAAAAGTGAAGAAAAATTTAGTACGTATGGGAAAGTGTAGGCTAGACATATGCTGACATAATTCATCAATCGTCGTGACTGGCTAGTATATGCCACATATGCCCCCAGAAACATGGGCACTCTGCAATCGTCCATCTCCGAGGAGCATGGTATCCGAAGGTATAACGTCAAGGAGGTGGGTGTCCCATACGCCTACTAGCTGTCTTCTCCGTCCAATGCGGGTATATAAGTCGAATACACAACGTGTATACCACGTAGCTATATGCCAAGTCATAATTTTCTAGATATCTTTATTTTGTGCTAAATCGTGATGTGTGTCTCACACACCGGTAGCTAATCGAGTACGCGAACCCGCATCCCAACATGAATTTCAATTGTGATGTGTATACAAGTGTCAGGTCTAGGAGGATATCAGAATACCCTCGTATCTGTATGTGAGTCTGCTAATGTCTAAGTCTGTTACACTATATATCGACAGATTTGTCGACCACACCCGAGTCAATCTCTAGCATGCACAGTTATATGTATATTGCAACAAGATCACAAACAACAATTTATAATTTAAACAGTAAAATTTGGCAAGGTATACTTGCCGAGTAAGAGATCCGTATAGTGCAAGTGTTCAAACCGGTTCTGTTATTAGTGGAAGAATTTGGAGTTAGGATTTTGGGGGTGTAATGCATGGAATATATATAGGGAATGAAGTCGGTTACGCGGGGGGGGGGGGGGTATTCTAGTTATTTGTGGTTTTTAAAAACTACGGCTGCTGTTGGTTTTCTTTTGGTTTCGATTTTGGGGAAATTTAATAATAATAAAACAAAGAGGCAGTGGGGTAGGATTTGAAGTTGGTTTACGCGGGCCGAGGTAAAGTCGGTTTACGTGCGGGGAGATGAAGTCGTTTTACGTGCGCGGGGAGATGAAGTCGATTTACGCGCACGTTGCTTAGTTATTTTAGTGGTTTCCAAAAACCACTGCTGCGCTGTTGTTTTCTTCTTTCTTTCTTTGGTCTTGGTTTTCGGCTGAGGGGTGTTTAGTAATAATGGTATTTTAAGAAGCGGTGGAATGAACGGCTTACACGCGTAAAGGAGCAAAGCAAAGCAAAGTTGGATTTTGCTTCTGCTGCTGATATTTCTCTACTCCTAATGGGTCTGGGTAGGGTTCAAACAGATAGGGTGTTCTGGCGGGTAGGTTTGAGATTTTAATAGGAAATTTCTATATAAATATATAACAACTGTCCAAAGGATCTTCTACATGAAATAAATTAGGAAAAATTTATAATGGTTCCATAAATCCTCTAAGTGCTTAAACACCTCCAATTAAAATCTAATAAAATCTATTTTATTTAATTGGCTCATAATTAATATAAATAATTAATTAATACGGTTTTCAGGATTAAGAGTTTTATATTCTATCCAACTTATAAAAAAATTTTGTCCTCGAAATTAAAACTAAGTCACGGTAGAAAGTCAAGAATGGTATAAGGTATAAATCAACAAAGTAATTTCATACCTTGGTTTGTGAATAGGCTCGAAAAATGTTTGCGCATGTCATCCTCGCATTCCCAGGTGGATTCTCCTGGTGCGCTATGCTTCCATGCTACGCGGACCAAGGGAATAGACTGGTTCCTCAATACTTTCTCTCGACGATCAAGTATTCCCATAGGTTGCTCTTGATATGACAAGCTTGGCCCAATGGTGATCTCTGAATGGTCGAGGACATGACTGCTGTCTGCCATATAATGCATAAGCTGCGATACATGGAATACGTTATGTACTCCCTCAAGTGAAGGTGGTAGTGCAAGTTGATATGCCACTTATCCCACTTTCTCTAGCACGTTAATTGGTCCAATATATCTTGGACTCAACTTGCCGCGCCCTCCGAATCGAATGGTGCCTCTGGTGAGTGATATTCTCAAGAAAACATGATCGTCCTCTTTAAACTCCAAGGGACGACGATGAAGGTCTGCCCATTATTTTTGCCTGTCTTGCGCTGCTCGCAAGTGTCCTTGGATCTTCTTTACCTTCTCCACTGTGCGAACAACCAATTCTGGTCCTAGAATCTGCCTTTCGCCCACATTACTCCAACATACTGGGGAACGACACTTTCTACCATACAATGCTTCGTAGGGAGTCATTTGGATGCTTGCTTGATAGCTATTATTGTAGGAAAACTTGACCAAATATAAATGGACTTCCCATGATCCACTGAAATCAAGCATGCATGCTCTCAACATATCTTTTCGTGACTGAATAGTACGCTCAGATTGGCCATCTGTCTGCGGGTGATACGATGTACTAAACTTCAGGCGGGTACCAAGACTCTCTTGCATGCTCCGCCAAAAGTAAGATGTGAACCTCGTATCTCTGTCAGACACTATATTGACTGTCACTCCATGCAGTCACACGATCTCTTTCATATACATGTCTGCTAAGACCTCTATAGATTGTCCAACTCTAAAGGGTAAAAAGTGGGCAGCCTTGGTGAGTCGATCTACGATCACCCATATCGCATTATGACCACTAGGACTCCTCGGAAAGCCCGTAGCAAAGTTCATAGTGATATGCTCCCATTTCCATTCTGGTATAGGGAGTAGTTGAAGCAATCCTACAGATCTCTGATGCTCAGTCTTGACTTGTTGACACACCAGGCACTTGGCCACAAAGTGTGCTATCTCCCTCTTTATTCTATGCCACCAATAGTACTGTCTCAGGTCTATGTACATCTTTGTACCTCCTGGATGAATAGAGTATATTGAGCTGTGTGCCTCTGACATCATCTCTTGACAAAGTTCTCCATTTGGGACATAGAGACGATCTCCACATCTTAAAGTCCTGCTTCGTGTATGTGCAATCCTGTCTGTATTTTGGCCTTGGTCCTTTGTCGAAGCTTCTGGAATCTGGTATCTGTTGGCAGGACAGCCTTGATTCTTTCCACTAATGTTGATTGTAACTGAAAACTTGATAACTGTCCGTCTATTCCGGGCATAATGACCTCTATACCCATCTGCTCTAGATCTTTAAACATATGTTGTTGGGTAGTCAAGAAGAATGCCATGGGTCTTCTGCTTAACGCGTCAGCTACTACGTTGGCCTTTCCCGGATGATAATGTAGCTCAATCTCAAAGTCTATCATCACCTTGAGCCAATGTCTTTCTCTCAGGTTCAGGTCCTTCTGAGTGTAGACGTACTTCAGGCTCTTATGATCAGTGAATATTTTCACTTGTTCTCCGTATAGATAGTGTCTCCAAAGCTTTAAGGCAAAGATGATTGCGGCAAGCTTTTTCTCATGGGTCCTCAGTTGTCTAGAGGCGTAGGCCACAACCTTCCTATGCTGCATCAAGACGTATCCTAATCCTTTCCTGGATGCATCACTATAGATCACGAATCCTCCGGGTCCATAAGGTATGGTCAAGATAGGTGCTGTAGTCAGATGCTTTTTTAGCTCGTTGAATGCTATCTGACATTCCTCTGACCAAATGAACTCCTGCTCCTTGCGGGTTAAGCGAGTGATTGGCTCCGCGATCCTTGCAAAGTTCTCTACGAACCTCCGGTAATACTCGGCAAGTCCTAGGAAATTCCTTACCTCTGAGACGTTGGTAGGGGTCAGCCACATCTCTACTAACGAGATCTTCGTTGGATCTACCGAAATACCATCTCCTGAGATAACGTGTCCAAGGAAAGTAACACGATCTAGGAAAAACTCGCACTTGCTCAGTTTTGCATAAAGCCTCTCACGTCTCAGTGTCTCTAATACTAGCCTTAAGTGTTCGTCGTGCTCCTCGTGGCTCTTTGAATACACCAAGATGTCGTCGATGAAGACTACCATGAACTGGTCCAGATACTGGTGGAAGACTTTGTTTATCAGGTTCATAAATATGGCAGGTGCATTTGTCAATCCAAAAGGCACCACTAAGAACTCGTAGTGACCATAACGAGTCCTGAATGTTGTCTTTGGAATGTCTTCTCTCCATACTTTTACCTAATGATAACCTGATCTTAAATATATCTTTGAGAATACCACTGCTCTTGTCAGTTGGTCGAACAGATCATCAATCCGAGGTAAAGGGTACTTGTTCTTGATTGTGAAAGCATTAAGGGCTCTGTAATCAATGTACATACGGAATGTTCCATCCTTCTTTGGTACAAACAACACTGGTGCTCCCCAGGGTGATGCGCTAGGACGAACAAACCCCTAGATCTGTAATTCTTCTAGTTGTAGCTTCAGCTCATCCAATTCTTTCTTTGCCAATCGGTACACATTTGAAGATACCGGTGCTGCTCCTGGTACTAACTCAATAGTGAACTCTACCTCTCTATTAGGCGGTAGTCCTGGCAACTCCTCCGAAAATATGTCCTTGAATTTTGTAATAATTGCTGGGGGAGCCATCTCCATAGCCATGTAAGCTCCAGGTGTCTGGCCTATTCCTTGCTCGATAGTGCCCCGTATGTACTCGAACTCTGGGTGATCTGGTGGTCTAAAAATGACGCTACCCTTCCGGCAGTCTAGTATAGCATTGTACTGGCTTAACCAGTCCATGCCTAAGATAACGTCGAAGTTTGGCATTGGGAGTACTAAAAATTGGGCTTTCATCTCCCTACTACACACGACTACAAAGCATGTTTTAATAGTGCTGGTAACCGGTACTATGCCTTCTCCGATAAGAATCTTCCAACTCTTAGGCAAGGGGGAAGTAGCTACTCTATGCATGGCTACGAAACTACTAGATATAAAAGATATCGTAGTACCAGAATCAAATAATGCAGTTGCAGGTATTAACGCAACTAAAATGGTACCTGTGATAGTTTTCCCTTCTGGTTCCTCCGTAACTGCTGCTAAGGTAAAGGCCTGTCCGTGCCTTTGTCCTCCTGCCTGCTGCCTGGCTCGGTCATACTGTACCTCCTGTGGGGCCAAGGGTGGTCCCTTCTGAAATCCTCCGAGGGCTGGTGGATGCTGACCTCCAATCGGGGGTAGCAGCCTCTGGGCTAGTGCTGTTGGCCCTTGTCTAGTCTGGGGTGCTGCCTCTCTGCGTTGTGGACAGTCTCTGGCCAGGTGTTGACTTGCTCCATATATCATGCATAGTCCATGCTTTTTCTAGCAGTCTCTGGCGAAGTGTCCCTTCTTGCCACAATGGTGACAAGTCGGAAGCTCCTTGTGCTGATATGGCACTGTCCTTTGTTGTGCTTGCATTCCTGGACGATGGATTGGCCCTCCTGCTTGGGGCTGAGTTTTGGCTGGTATGGTCGTGTTGGAGCGCCTCACTTCTCGGTCGATGGCCTCCTGGATTCTTGCCTCTGAAAGAACCTCCTCATAGGAGATCCTTGACTGCGTGGTGGTATACCTCTATAGCTCGGAGGTAAGGCCGTGATGGAAACTACTTGCCTTTTCCAGCTCGTTAGGTATTAGGATGACACCAAATCGACTAAGTCGACTAAATTCTGCGTCGTAGGCATCTACGGTCATAGTTCCTTGTTCCAAGTGTAGAAATTGGGAGTATAGAGCATTTCTGACCATAACCGAGAAATACTTTGCATTAAAGTACACTAAGAATTGCTCCCACGTCTGGTTCTTGTCGACGCCGTGTAGCACCCCGTTCTCCCGGTGCGGAGAGCGCGGCTAAGAAACACAAGACGGTATCGTTCGATCGGGATAGATTGAATTAAGAACTCGTCCTCGTTATGGATTTGTTTCTTCGGAATCGATTACCATATTCAGTGGACTGCACCCCAAGGATCAGCTTAGCGGCAGAGTCAGGAGGGACCTCTCCGCTGCACTCTTTGTTGCCTAGTTTTCGCCGTCGCTTGTTGCTTTCGTGCCTTGAGTTAGTTTTCGGATTTGCTTGTTTTCCTTGAACGGTTTTGATGGTTTTCATTATTTTCGTTCATCAACTTGCACTTCTATTCCGAGATTAGAAAGAGAGGAAAAAGTATTAATCGAGCTGTTCGTGTGCAGGTGAACGAGCAGTAGGCGGCTTGCGAGCGGAGTCGTGAAGCACCTCTTTCCTTCTCCTTCCCAAAATCTAAGTGAGTGGCTACCAACCCGATTAGCTAGTCCTGCTTCCAAGCTTCACAGCTAATAAATCTGTACTCTTCTATTCCCCGATCAAACGATACCAAATAATAATAAAAGAAACCAAGATAAAAGACAAATATACTTGGTTATTATGCTTGTCAATCAAACCTGTAAACTGTTGCCTTATCGTATGCTTGTTCGTGCAAATGTTCTATAAAACGTGCTAAGTATAGAACACATCTTGTATATGCATAATTGTTCAGGGAGGATATGTTAAATGAGTCATGTATTACTGCTTGTCGTGCACTCGTGTTCTTGTACTCGTGTTCTTGCAATCGTGTTGCCTCAACTGCATAAATTGTTAACTTGTTAATCGTGTTCGATCATGGACAACTTGTGCACAAGGTAACTGGTTTCTGCGGACGGTCGCTGGGGCACTGGCACCGATCCGGTCCGGGCGGAACCCTACTGTATAGTCAACTGTACTAGACGGAATGGCTTGTAGCACCCACCGTACTTTCGCTGCAACCTATTCTCGTCTATGACTAGTGTCCTTTATGGCAAACACCAGTGATCCATTGTATATTTAAACCTGTTGCATACTAACTTGTGTCTTCGTGGCAGGGAAGGCATGGTAAGTATTGTGCAGGTAATTCAGACGGGCAGGTAAAATCCACCTAACGGTGGCACGTTCATTTCAGTAAATTCAATATGCTGCTTACTTGTAAATAAACTAAGGCAAGATAGAAACCCACGAATATGCATGCTTCACTAAACAACGTGTTGATTGGTATAGTCAGGCTAGCTCGCCTTCACCAGCATGTTTCGATATGCTGACCCTCGTTGAAACAGGTTCTCCGCACTAAGGCGAACCGAGCGAGGAGCCGAAGTCGTCTTCCCGATCCAGTCCAGCTGTTGGCGCATCTTCACCGCGCCCCTGTAGCCTTTTGAAGTCCGAAGCTGCAACTCTTCATACACAAATGCAGCTCCGTGGCAAAGCCGTCCTCCAGCCTGGAGGTCTTTATCGTTTTGAGTTTATAAAGGGATGTAATGTACAGGACTGCTATCTCATTTTGAGTCATCTCTTTTGTAAGCCGTTCGGCATATTAGCTAACTCGTTCAAGAGTTTGTAATAGATGTTCATTATCAATAAAGAGAACTTTTCTATGTTTCAAATCTGTGTTTCAATTTATCTGCGTACTCTGAATATGTGCTTGCTATGCAAATTATTAAAGCCTTGTGCGGGCGCAACTCCAGGCCCGCACGGCGGTCACGATTCGGGGGACGCCTCAAGTAATTCTACGGAATTGGGTCGTGACATAGTGGTATCAGAGCACAGATTCAAAGTTCCTTAGACTTCGTACTGGAAAAGTTCCTTTAACGATCAATTCCTGTGCGAACTCTTAAACTCGCTAGGCCAAAATGAGATACGTTCATGCAATAAGTCCATAATACATTATGATCCTGATGTAATTTACCTTCTTTTGAAGGAATGGCTCCAGCGCAATCTGCAGCGCAAACTCCGGACGAAGCGCAAGGCCAAGAAAGTAGTTCGGATACTTCGGGAAGTTCAAAGAGCCAGCGAGCCGCGCCAAGCATCGATCCCGTCCAACGAATATTGCAGATGTTGGAGGCAAACCAACAAAGGGACGAGGCTCGCTATGAACGGGCCGAGAAGCGGGCGAAAGAGAGTCAGCTCAAGTTTCAAGACAATATAGAAGCACGATTCTCAGTCCAACAGAAGCAGGTAGATACCCTGCAGCAGATCGTTCAGACTTTGGCATCCAACCAGTCCGCGGCAACGCCAGCGACTCCGGTGGAACAGCCCGTGCTTGAAGTAGAGACGCCGCAAATACCAAGGACGAGGGACGTGACTGCCTTCGACTTTGGCCACTTTAAGAAAGTCTGCAACACCCATTCAATGGGACTGAGGACCCAGTCGTAGCTCTAGATTGGTTGGCCGAACTTGAAGATCACTTCGCTCTGCTAGAGGTCCCCGAAGAGAAGCGCGTCGCCTGCGTGCAACTACAGCTCCGCCTCAACGCACACGATTGGTGGGACGTGCATCGACGATCTCTCCAATTTGATCACGGAGAGGAGGCGATCTCGTGGACGACCTTTCGTGCCGCGTTCGAAGAGAAGTTTGTACCCCCTCCAGTACAACGTCAAATGGAAAACGAGTTCGTGCAGCTGCGGCAAGGCAGCATGACAGTTAAGGAGTACTCCGCCGAATTCAACCGACTCTCCAAATTCGCTAGGGCCTATTTACCTGATACAGCGAATCGAGCTAGAAGGTTTGAAGGTGGACTACGCCCTGCCATCCATTCGCACGTAGCCGTTCCTCAGTATCGTACGATGCGTGAAGTCATGAATCACGCCCTATCGCTTGAACCTCACTATCCTCACGTTCCTGTCGGCGCTGTGCATACCTACACTCACAAACGCCAAAGCAACGATAGAGGAAATACTGCTGCAAAATGCCCTAACAACGGAGGGCACCAAAGAGGAAACCCAGGGCCATCGTGTAATTTCTGTAAAAAGCGTGGGCACACTGCCAACAATTGTCGTTTGAGACTTGGGTTATGCCTAGCGTGTGGACAATTAGGCCATGCCATTAATTCCTGTCCGAACCTTCCTGATCGTCGTCCCCAACGAAATAATCCCTAACGGTAAGTTCTACCCTAAGTTTCGGGACGAAACTTCCAATTAGTTGGGTAGGATGTAGCGCCCCGTTCTCCCGGTGCGGAGAGCGTGGCTAAGAAACACAAGACGGTATCGTTCGATCGGGATAGATTAAATTAAGAACTCGTCCTTGTTATGAATTTGTTTCTTCGGAATCGATTCCCATATTCAGTGGACTGCGCCCCAAGGATCGGCTTAGCGGCAGAGTCAGGAGGGACCTCTCCGCTGCACTCTTTGTTGCCTAGTTTTCGCTGTCGCTTGTTGCTTTCGTGCCTTGAGTTGGTTTTTGGATTTGCTTATTTTTCTTGAACGGTTTCGATGGTTTTCATTATTTTCGTTCATCAACTTGCACTTCTATTCCGAGATTGGAAAGAGAGGAAGAAGTATTAATCGAGCTGTTCGTGTGCAGGTGAACGAGCAGTAGGCGGCTTGCGAGCGGAGTCGTGAAGCGTCTCTTTCCTTCTCCTTCCCAAAATCTAAGTGAGTGGCTACCAACCCGATTAGCTAGTCCTGCTTCCAAGCTTCACAGCTAATAAATCTGCACTCTTCTATGCCCCGATCAAACGATACCAAATAATAATAAAAGAAACCAAGATAAAAGACAAATATACTTGGTTATTATGCTTGTCAATCAAACCTGTGAACTGTTGCCTTATCATATGCTTGTTCGTGCAAATGTTCTACAAAACGTGCTAAGTATAGAACACATCTTGTATATGCATAATTGTTCAGGGAGGCTATGTTAAATGAGTCATGTATTACTGCTTGTCGTGCACTCGTGTTCTTGCACTCGTGTTCTTGCAATCGTGTTGCCTCAACTGCATAAATTGTTAACTTGTTAATCGTGTTCGATCATGGACAACTTGTGCATAAGGTAACTGGTTTCTGCGGACGGTCGCTGGGGCACTGGCACCGATCCGGTCCGGACGGAACCCTACTGTATAGTCAACTGTACTAGACGGAATGGCTTGTAGCACCCACCGTACTTTCGCTGCAACCTATTCTGGTCTATGACTAGTATCCTTTATGGCAAACGCCAGTGATCCATTGTATATTTAAACCTGTTGCATACTAACTTGTGTTTTCGTGGCAGGGAAGACATGGTAAGTATTGTGCAGGTAATTCAGACGGGCAGGTAAAATCCACCTAACGGTGGCACGTTCATTTCAGTAAATTCAATATGCTGCTTACTTGTAAATGAACTAAGGCAAGATAAAAACCCACGAATATGCATGCTTCACTAAACAACGTGTTGATTGGTATAGTCAGGCTAGCTCGCCTTCAACAGCATGTTTCGATATGCTGACCCTCGTTGAAACAGGTTCTCCGCACTAAGGCGAACCGAGCGAGGAGCCGAAGTCGTCTTTCCGATCTAGTCCAGCTGTTGGCGCATCTTCACCGCGCCCCTGTAGCCTTTTGAAGTCCGAAGCTGCAACTCTTCATACACAAATACAGCTCCGTGGCAAAGCCGTCCTCCAGCCTGGAGGTCTTTATCGTTTTGAGTTTATAAAGGGATGTAATGTACAGGACTGCTATCTCATTTTGAGTTATCTCTTTTGTAAGCCGTTCGGCATATTAGCTAACTCGTTCAAGAGTTTGTAATAGATGTTCATTATCAATAAAGAGAACTTTTCTATGTTTCAAATCTGTGTTTCAATTTATCTGCGTACTCTGAATATGTGCTTGCTATGCAAATCATTAAAGCCTTGTGCGGGCACAACTCCAGGCCCGCACGGCGGTCACGATTCGGGGGATGCCTCAAGTGATTCTACGGAATTGGGTCGTGACACGCCGTGCTCTATGGAATCCTACCAGTGATGGGCGTTGCCTTTGAGTTGGGCCCTCACTGTGGTCATCCAAAGATCTGGATGCAGCTGTGAACCTTCCAGTAGCATCTCCGTATTGGAGACCCAATCTGATATTTCCTCCGGAGTCTCGCTGCCCAAAAATATTCTCGGGCCCATCTGGCGAAAACCTCGGACAGTACTAGCTGGTTGGACAGGTGCAGATGCTGGATTAGATATTCTCTCTAGAGCTGCCATCAAGCTCTGCCTTAAGGTCTCAGTCTGATGCCATTGTGCCTGCATCATGGCTTGGAAGAATTGGAACATTTGTGGCTGTCCCTCTAGTTGTGGCATCAGGGCTGGAAAGGGTGGAGGTAGAGGCAAAGGTGTATCTGCCTGTTGTGTCGGTGCCTGGGAGGTCTGTCCTTCTTGCTGGGCTAGTGTAGCCTCTTGAGTAGGACCATTGTGGAGGTACGGGGTTAATGGGTAAACCAGTATCCGTCTCGGGGACTGGTCTCTTGGGGTAGTCGGGGTCCTATTGACATCAAGCGAGGTGTCTGTTGCCTGATCAACCCTATCATCTGTGTGTCCACTGGGTACGTCCATATTTCTGGGGGAGGATAGAAAAAAAAATAAAAAGGAACAATCAGGATATAATTATTAAATAGAATGCAGAAGTATGAATTTGGCTGGGAAACTATCCATGTATTCTATAGTCAAAAACTTCTAACATACTTGAAGTATCTTCCTGGTTAAAATAGGGCATTCAAGGTCATTGGCGTAAAAACATGTTACTAAGCTATCCGCGTAAAAATAGAGGTTCAAGAAAGTTTGGCGCAAAGTGGAGATTCAACTATCTAGCGTAAAACATAGTTTCAAAACTGACCGTGTAAAGTCTGTGTAAATAGTCCGTGCGTAAAAAGTTTCGCGCATAAAATCTGCGCGTAGAATATGCTTGTGTAAATTTTTCGTAAAATATCTACGCGTAAAAAGTCTCTACGCGTAAAATCTGTCTATGCGTAAAAGTTCTCTACGCGTAAAATTTTCGTAAAGTCTCTGCGTAAAATATCTATACGTAAAAGATCCGTGCGTGGATTTTGTCTGTGTAAAGTCTGTGCGTAAAATTTTTGCGCGTAAAATCTGCGCGTAAAATCTGTCTGTATAAAATCTTGCATATGTTGTAGTGTAAAGTCTGACATATGTTGCAGCGTAAAGCTGTACGAGGAACTAGATGAATTTGTCAGACAAGTTAATGATCCTGACATCTGATAAAAAGTACTATACTATAACCGAGAGGACGACTGTGATGATAATTTTGCACAGAGATTCAGGTTGTCGTTTAGTGACATATTTGATATACCACTCAAAGAAAAAAAATTTGATTCTTCTGAATACGCTGCCTATGCTGTATTGACATAAATGAGCTTTTACCCTCAAGTTCGAAATAAGTTTTTACGCTCAAGACAGACAAGATAAGCCAAAATCAGAGGTTATGTCTAAAGCTGTTTCTGCACAGGGCTCGAGGCATATCTTCTACATTTAATGCAAAAGATTTATTTTCTTCTAAAATTTGTCAAGTCTGAGAAAGCTAAGACTGTGGCTAATACGCTCATATCACCTATCCTTATATTTTATGCCTAATCAGGATACTCTACGCTGGTTATCTATTATTCAGGAATTTACAAGTTTACGTAGGGATAGTTACCTACATGGTTTGTATGACAGGTCATACACAGGATTTAGGAAGACTATGGAAACGAGGTCAGTAGTTGTCATAATCGCAGCGTAAAGTAGGCAGTCTTCTACAAAGTTTGGCTTTTACGCCAATATAATAGTTTCTTGGCTTTTACGCCAACAATAGTCAATTGGTTGATCTATATAAATAGAGGTCCCTGGTCATGGCGTAAAGGGTTTTTGGCGTAAAACTCTGTTTTATTCGAAACATAGGATGGTTTGAAGGGAAGAATAAGGTTTTAGTCAAGTGTGGATGAGATCCTTATACTCTATTCCTATATGCAGACTTGTTTGGTACATTTACGTAACCAAGACAATATAATATCGACCTGCATGAGCCACCACTAAAACCATGTCATGCCCCAGTCCCAAAAGTACCCGGGACCAGGCCATGTGGCAATAGCCAGCTGACACGTCTCCAAGGTAAATACCCAATTTAATGGATCCAACGAGACGAGCTACGCTGTCCTAAAATACTAACAAGTTTGATACTAGCATATAACATGTAGCATCTAATCTCATCCATAATATATCAAGGAATACTGAATAAGTACTGGAATATAAGTGCTGAGTCTGAAACATCATAGTACAATCCAGATATGTCTGGTGGGAACAAACCCACTACAAAAATAAGAGTGCTGGACTATAGCATGACTAGAGCATCGTCTATCGAGATAAAGTGGCTCCAGCTCTAAGTAGAAGTCTACCCAAGATCAAGGGAACTCTGATGGTAGCATCTCTAACTCCTCATATACGTACCTCGTCTCCTGCCCAGGTCCGTACACCGTGGGATAGTACGCCTCATATAAATCTGGAAGGGAACCAGGTCCTCAGTGGGACATAACAAGATACATAAAAGCATGCCATATATAAATACTGAAAAAAAAATAAGGGTGTGCTAACCATCTAAGTGTATGCAAAAGTGAAGACAAATTTAGTACGTATGAGAAAGTGTAGGCTAGACATATGCTGACGTAATTCATCAATCGTCGTGACTGGCTAGTATATGCCACATATGCCCCCAGAAATATGGGCACTCTGCAATCGTCCATCTCCGAGGAGCATGGTATCCGAAGGTATAACGTCAAGGAGGTGGGTGTCCCATACGCCTACTAGCTGTCTTCCCCGCCCAATGTGGGTATACAAGTCGAATACACAACGTGTATACCACGTAGCTATATGCCAAGTCATAATTTTCTAGATATCTTTATTTTGTGCTAAACCGTGATGTGTGTCTCACGCACCGGTAGCTAATCGAGTACGCGAACCCGTATCCCAACATAAATTTCAATTGTGATGTATATACAAGTGTCATGTCTAGGAGGATATCAGAATACCCTCGTATCTGTAGGTAAGTCTGCTAATGTCTAAGTCTGTTACACTATGCATCGATAGATTTGTCAACCACACCCGAGTCAATCTCTAGCATGCACAGTTATATGTATATTGCAACAAGATCACAAACAAAAGTTTATAATTTAAACAGTAAAATTTGGCAAGGTATACTTGCCGAGTAAG